>PVJH01009333.1:0-52414 GCA_004026705.1 Nesogale talazaci | reverse complement strand
TGAAATTTTGAGGGATTAAGTTAAAGTAGGCACCCTTGCTTTAAGAGGGAGTGGGATTCTGAGGCGGAAAGGGGGCGGTTTGACATGCCTGGGGCTGAGCACAGAACCAGGTACACGGTCCCTGCTCAGTGGATGTTGGTGGAGTGGCTGGGCGAGGGAAGAAGGTGTCAACTCTCAGGGAGGGAGAAAGGCTGCTGAACAGAGCTTCAAGATTTAGCTAGAGTTCCACCGCTGGCCGTTCGGAGCAGATTTGTCGGCCCAATACTGAGCATACAGCCACTGGGTAGAACTACTTCATGCCCGCTGCTGCTGCTGCAAGGACAGGAAAAAGGATGCTCATTTGAAGTTGATTAATGCGCCAGCTCTTGTCAGGTCATCACTGCTGGTCTTTGCCCGAACTGCAAAATTCACCAGGTTAAAAAAAGCAACAAAAACAAAAATCATCAATTGATGTGGTAGCCTGCTGAAAATGTGCCAGGGAGCCCCGGGAAAATTCAGGAGTAACTCTGTCAGCAATACATTATTGTCCCCCAGTCCCTTTGCTGTTGTTCTTGCTTGTGTTATTGGGTTATGATTTTCATGCATTAAACTCTGTCCTTTTAAATGAGAGAGCTCCGTGAATATTGATTGATACACATAATCAAGGTCTAAAACAGGTCCGGCACTTCAGAACGTGCCCTCACACCTTTCGGTGGTCAACTCTTTCTCTCATCCCCAGCCCTGGTGATCACTCATCTGGTCACAACATCCCTGCTGTTTGGCCCTTTCCCAAATGGAATACAAATGGAAGTCCACAGTTGAAAGCCTTCCTTACCTTGCTACTTTTTCTAAGCTTTCTGCCGTGTTAATTCACCCACGCTGTCCCAGGTTGAGAATAAGTTGACACCATAATTTGTTTATCCTTTCCCCAGTCTGAGAACATGGGACTGATTCCACGTGGGGCCAATTTTGAACATTTGTGGTCAGGTTTTTGCGGGCACATTTTAATTTCTCCTGGGTAAATAATTCCCAAGGAAGGAGACTAGTGGGCCTGTTTGATTTTCAAAGACACTGAACTCCCCATTTTCCAAAGTGGCTGCACCACTTCACCGTTTTGAACTCCCATACACAATACCGGAGAGTTATGTTGTCCTCCTTAAAGTACTCAACTGTGTCTTTTATGTTAAAAGAAGAAGAAGAAGAAGAAGGAAATTTTAGCTGTTTTTAGTACCTTTTAAAAAATTGGAACCACGAAGATGTAAAAAACTTTTTAATACCACGAAGACATTTTATGATGTAAAATAACCAACCCTTCAAAAGGAAAGTGTCTCCTGCTTTGAGTAGCGAATGCTTTGTATTCAGGCATCTTAAAAAGATTTATTTTCATATTTTAGGAAGCACTTAAATTTAGTTCCATTTATCCAGGGTTTTGGTATGATGCCAACCACACCTGATTCTATTTTTATTTTTTATTTTATAACTCCTATCCATCGACAATAAAATCAACTCGTCAAACTGGGACCATTCAGTATGAAGGTTGCTTTAAAAACACCTCAGGACAATACTACGCTTATTGCCCTGTGCAAAAAAACACACTCTTGATTTTCCGTAAAAAGATCCCGGTCAAATATATTAAGCAGACACTTCATTCTTGCAAACTAATATAAAATGTTGACTCCGAATTTTGTCATGGAAATAGCTCTGGGGGATGGATTGAAATTCACAGAGACAGATTAATGCACTTACCAAACCTCCATTGCCTAAAAGTAATTATAAGTTTTCTAGATTGACTGCCAATATGATATAGGCCCCAAAGAAATCACCCCTCTTTCCCGAGACAGAACAATAAATTGGTTTTCCTGAATACAGTGGGTAAAGAATCCAAGATCCTGACCCTGAATATTTCACTGGTCATGCTCTATGCAGTAGGGAACAATCAGGATGACATTTGCTGAAATGTTGGAGATTTATAACATAATAGCTTGAGCATATGTGCCCCAAAATAAAAATCTTAAGTCCTATCAAATCAAGATTAATCACCTATTAAAAGACTAACAAACAGTCCAGTACAGGTGGTGTAACTAGCTGTCTGTCTTCATCGATGGTTACAAAACAAACCATTTTGGCGGTCCTTGAAACATCACGCATCTTCTGTCTCACAGGAGGGGTGGGAAAATTGGGGCTGGGGCTGGGGTTGGGGGAGGGAGGACAAACAACATAACAACAAAACATTGGCCCCTCAGTCACTCCGGGTGTGGATTTTGGCATTTCATTAGGAAGCGTTGTCGCAAACCCTTTCAACGGAAAAGCATATGCAACTCCTGGGAAACGGCCGAATTTCCCGACCTTGTACTACGGCCAAAAAACTGTTGCTTCTCCCCGTCATTAACCACTGCGTTTTTTTACCCCGATCTCTCTTTGTGGCTAGACCACTCACACTTAGAGGCAAACAGTAGTCCGTGCCTCCCAGCCCTCCCCGGCCTGGACTGATGCGTCCCACGGGCCGCCTTCTGCATTTCTTCTTTCTCTCCAGTTTCACCCCGAGCAGTTTTAATGGTGGGCCGGGTGGGGCGAACAGGCACCGTGCAATCATGACCGTGTGCATTTTCATGGAAAAGTTTTTGTTTGGCTTTGCTTTTTTCCTTTTACGTTGTGAGAAATTGGCTCATGAAATTTTGCCATGAAGCCCGCTCACTTGAGGGGACTGACTATTTGGGGTCCCTTCAACTCCGCCCCAGGACCAGCTCAGGTGTGTCAGGGCAGGGCTGTGACACGACAGGCATTTTCTTTTCTTTTTTGGGGGGTAGGGATTGTTTTGTTTTAAACCTTTGCTTAATTTTAAGGGAAGCAGTAATATATACACATTACAATATACAATATACACATTACAATATTTGGCACTTTATTTTTATATGGGTTGACATTCTGCTGCTATTTTATTTCATTGAGTTTTTTTTTTTTTTTAGAAACTGAAAGCAAAGGGAAATTGAAGGTAATTTAGAAGTGGTCTTCAACATTTTCAACCAGTATCTGAGCCTTGTGTTATGTCCTCATGCAGCCCTTGTCTGCCCTGTGGTTAGGTATTAATCGTTGCATGTATCAGAATCCATTTGACCCAAATCCAGTATAAATAGCTTTTCATCAATCCCTACCTTATAACAGCTTATACTGATATTCAGGTGGCAGGATACTTTTGAAAATCACAGTTCATCCCCCTTGACAGTCAGGAAAGTGTGAAGTGCAAAAAAGTAAATTGCCCTTAACCTGGGTTACCTTTTTAATGCAGGGATTTCGATGATGGCCTTTCCAGAAGGAGATCACCAGGCAGAGGCCTGGGAGGCACTTCCGTGTGCACTGCACCCTCTGACCGGGCCGGACAAAGGGGTCATGGCATTTACAGGTGTCAGGCGTCCTTTGAAACCCGGGTGATCCTGTCTTGAACGAGCGCATTCTCGGCCGAATAATGATAAGTGTCTGTGGCTGAAGATGTGGTTTTTGGGGGGAGAACAATGAAAAAGAAGTGCTGAGAACAACTACGGAGAGATTGGCAACCCTAAAGTCCCGTCATTATGTCCCCTGTCTCCTCTTCCGAGTGGTGTTCCCGTTAGGTCCCTTCCACATAGATCTGCACCGTGTCTGCGCTTCAAGGCAGACACTCCTTACCAGGTAAAGGTAAAAAAAAAAAAAATCTGCTACGTTTTGCTTTTTGGATTTTCTTTATTTTTCTGCGATTCGGAGTCTGTATAGCAAGACATATCCCAACTACATCGTTGTTAGCATGTATGTTTCAGGCATATTGGTTACTTTCTTCAGGTGGTGTCCCTCTTCTTCCTACCTGCCCCCCACCCCTTTTGGCTCCTTATTGAGCCCTAAAACTCCTGGCTAACATTTTGACGAGTTACTGTTGTCAATTTGATCCCATAGTTTATTGTTTGATTTTTTGTGTGTGAAAAGTTTATTGTTTGATTTTTTTTAACTTTACGAATTTATTTTATTTTATTTTAAATCATTTATTTATTTTATTTATTTATTTTAAATCAGTTTATTGGAGACTCAAACAGCTCTTATCACAATACATACATGCCTCCCTTGTGTCAAGCACATTTGTATATTTGTTGCTATCATCATTTTCAAGACATTTTCAACTTGAACCCTGGGTATGAGCTCCTCTTTTTCATCTCGCCCTCCCCCACCTTCCCACCTTTGTAAACACTTAATAAATTATAAATTGCTATTTTCATATCTTACACCGTCCACTGTCTCCCTTCATCCACGTTTCTGTTATCTGTCTCCTTTGGGAGGGGGTGGGTTATATATTAATGTTGTGATTGGTTTCCACTATTTCCCCCTTCTCCACCCACCTTCCCCCTACTCTCATGGTATTGCTACTCCCATTACTATTCTGGGAGTTGGGGTGGGGTGGTAATCTGTCCTGACTTCCCTGTGTCTACATCTCTTATCTGCCCAAGTGTACATGCTCCAGTCTAGCCAGGTTTGTAAGGTAGAGCTAGGATCATGATGGGGGTGGGAGGGGGGAGGAAGCATTAAAGAAGTAGTGGAATGTTGTGTGTTTTGTTGGTGCTACACTGCAGTCCGATTGACTTGTCCCTTCCTGTGACCCTTCAGAGAGGGGATGTCCAATTGTCTGAGCCCACTCGTTTGCATTGATATATTTGTTTTGGGTCTTCTAATGTCTGAAACTTGATCTGTCACTACCTTGTCGTCACACAGGCTGGTGTGCTTCGTCCACGTGGACTTTGTTGCTTCTCAGATAAAAGGCCACTTGTTTAACTTCAAGGCTTTAAGCCCCCAGACACTATATCTTTTACCAGCTGGGCACCCTCAGCTTTCTTTACCACATTTGCCTACGCACACATTTTGATGTCAATTGTTTTAGGAAAGTAAGCGTCACGGAATATCAGGTTATGAGAACAACGTGTTCTTGTATTGAGGGAGTATGTCATCTCAATGTCCATCTGTTGTCTTAATATTTAACAGATATATACATATATCTATCTCCCTATTATTATATATAAATGTGTTTACATATGTACATGAATATACTTACCTCTCTAAATGTCCTTTGCCTCCTAGTTCTTTCCTCTCCTTTCTTTACTTTCCTCCGACCCCTCCATGACATTCCACCTTCATTGGGCTCTCAGTAATTCCTTTCCGCTATATTGCCCTTGATTGAATCCCACCAGGCATTCCACACCCTCCCTGCCATTGATTTTAGATCTCTTGCTGGTCCCTTGTCCCTAGGTTTGTTGGACTCCCTTTCCCCCTTCCTCCTCTCCCCTGTCCCCCTGGAAACCGTCAGTTCTGCTGTTTTTCCTCTGGAATGTTTATCTTGCCTATCTTATATAGACAGACATGAAAAAAAAAAAAAGAAGAAGAAGAAAAGGGGTGGCTCAATAAATAGTTCCAAGTCTGTCCGTTGATCCAAGTCTGTCCAAGTCTGATCGAGTCTGATGAGGTGCCCAGTTCTGCCCTTTGAATCTGAAGTCTTATTTTGGGGGCTCCTCGGGAACTTCATTCCTTTGCTCCCCTTGCCCTTGCTACTCCGTTGCGTTTTCTTCACGTTTCACCCAGGTGGGGAGTGAGGGGGTGGTGGTCAGATGGGCACAATTCCTCACTGTCCCCTAGAGTGCTGTGGGTCCCTTTCCTGTAGAGATATAAACAATATCCTTGCCCATGTGTGGGTTTGTGCCCTCTTTCCCCACTACCCACATCCTCCCTTTTTAGTTGGCTGTCATATGCATCCCTGGGTTGGGTCCTACCCTTGCCAGAGTGCCTGGGCCTCACCCCTGGAATCTATGGATTGGGTGGCTTTTCCCTATACCCCTTGTGCTTTTTAAGCTCACCTCAGTGAACCCATGTTGTACTTGTCCTTTTGTGCTTGGCTTACTTCGTTTAGTATAATTTCCTCCAACTCTTCCCATGGGACGATGTGCTTCATGTGTCCATCACAGTACTCCATTATATGTATATAACAGGGTTTTCTAATCCATTCACCGTTGATGGGAATTTGGGTTGTTTCCAACTCTTTGCGATTGTGAACTGTGCCACAATGAGCATTGGAGCCCACATGCCTGGCCGTGGTCTGTCTTAGCGCCTCTGGGTATATGTCCAGTTGGGGGGATTGCTGGGTCATAGGTGACCAGGATCCTTCTGTGGAATCTTTGATCAAAATGTTCAGTAGTAGAAGCCGGGCACCATCCAGTTCTTTTGGACTCATGACAAAGAGGACAGTTGTTCATGCAGGAGAGGAAGTGTCGTTTTTTGTTTTTATTTTTTTTGAAGTGTGTTTTTTTTATGCCTTATAAAAAGATGTTCTAAAAATTTTATTAACTCAAACATAAAGAGTAAAAAGCAGATCTCCAGGTTGTTGGTCTCTTTTTCTAGTGGATATCTTACATACCAGTTTAAAAACAAAACAAAACAGGGTCTATGCCTTGCCTCGCCTACTTGTATGGTGTTTGTTATAAAGCTGCTCGTTGTGTGAGTCCTCCTCCTCCTCCTCCCTGTTCTGAAAGAAACCCAGGCAACCGTGCTCCCTCCCAGAGACCCTGGGATTGTCCTACTCCTCACTGTATAACAAGCTGGGCCTCCTCTTTTGTTTTCACAAAACAAACTCTTTAGCCGTGACATGAAATATCATGTCTCTTCTTTCTTGCTCGCAGTGGGAAAAGAAAAAAGAAAAAGTTCCCCAGCCACTCTTTTTGTGGATTTTGGCATTTCACTGGAAAGTGCCAATAGGTATTCATTTTTTATGTTGTTCTGGAAAGCTGTAAGCAGCCTTCTAAGTCACAAAGCAAACACAGCCCCTAACGGTTCTCCAAAGGCAGGTCAGAAAGGTGAGAAACTTTATTTTTCTAGGCAGGGAGCGCATGAATAATGCACTTGCAACCTGCCTAGCTCTCCCAGAGTTGTGATGCTCAGCCAGCCTCTCCTTTCCAAGAACCGCACATCAATCTGTCAGGGAGGCTCCGCCGCACAGCAAAGAGCCAGTGTCGTTGTGAACCTACCGCGGACAAACTGGCTTCCCAGCTGGCGATCATTCTGAGCTGAACAGCAGCATGTTTGCTTCTGCAAATGAGTTGGGCCCCTCTGCCACCCATCCCTGCCAACCTCTGAAAGGAAGAGCCCGCTTCCATTCTTCGGGGGAGGAAAGACAAACCGGTCTGCCTCCCGGTTCCACAGTCAGCTATTGAAAAATCCGTGCAAATAGTCCCAGCCAGCATCCTAAGGAAATTGTCTTGAGGGGTCAGGAGAATCGTACTAAAAACATTCATTAAGCATAGAGGGTGAGCTGGGGTTGGGGAGGGGGGCGGGCTTCGACATTTTTATGAAAAAAATTTTATGATCTCTTAATTCAACTCTCACCAGTTTTTAAAGCCCTTTCTTACACACACACACACACACACACACACACACTGTAAAATACACGTTATGGATTTGAACACAGCAACAACTGTGAATGCAGCTCAGGAGTCTGGGGCAGTTCATCCTGTCAGGGGAAGAGGTCCCGCCAGGACTCGGAACCAAGTCGAAGGCACTCAGCCACCAGCAGACCCAGATAGAGAGGCATGTGCATAGAACAAGGTAACTGACCGTCGTTGCTCATCGGTAAAGACGATATCCACCGGCTAGTCGCTAGACCCCCCACCCCCACCCCCCCGGAGACTAAACACCAAGATAAAATTAAAAAGACCCTGGGGTTTAAGAGTCATTGCCGACCCCGAGCTCAAAATCTAGTCCAGCGTGATGCTGCTGTGGAACATGTGAGAGCCTTGTGAGGTCTGTGGTTTTTATCGGTGTGCGGCCGTGGGTGGTACGGGTGGTTTGCACCTGACTGACTCCTCATTGAGCAGATTGGAGGTTCCCACCCTCCAGAGGCACACTGAAGAAAGGTCTGTCCATCTGCTTCCAGAAAGACTCCAGTTCAAGAGGACCCCCCCCACTCACCCAACAGTTGTGCTCATGGGGCCACCATGACTTGCGATTGACTCAGTGGCAACAGATTTGCTCGGGGTTTATCGTTATTGTTGCTGTTCTTCGATGAGGTACGATGACTAGATCTGGGGCTGACCTCGTGTGAGGAAATCAGCACGCACCAGAACACACATCGTGCGCCTTAGCAGTTATGAACGTTTAACTGAGACCTTTCCACAAGTGGACCGAGGGCCAGTGCAGCCAGAATCCATGACAAAGCAGGAAGACATGAAAGGCGCTGTGGGCAAGGAGTGGCCTAAGGATGGGTCACTGGGCGGGAAGTGGAAGGAAGGGTTTTTAACTTTTTTAAATCTTTTTTGTTTGTTTGTTTTGGGGGCATCCCTGCCCTCTGGTGGTGAGAGTAGGAGGCCCAGCCTTTGCTCCTGTGGAGCTGGAATTGAACCTCCATCCCAGTGGGCTGCAGTCCCGCGCACAATCACGACACCACCGGGGCTTGGTCCGATTTTTTTTATCTTTTATGCCAAACCAGCTGTGATCCAAAGCTCTCTCTGGTGCACACCGTGTAAGAATGCATGGGTTCATGAGAATAAAGAGGAGGGGCAGATTTAAAGGTAGAAGGACACTGAGAAGAGGGGTCTATTATTATTTGCGGGGTACTTGGCAACAAACTGCTCTTTGTGGTGCGTGATTCCTGTAGCATATTAGATATGCAGTTGCCACTTGGTATCACAGTCTCCAGGAGCTGTGGGTAGTTGGAGCATCCCCTTTCTTTCCAGAGAGCAGGGATCACCAGGCTCATGAAAGAGAGGTGAGAGCCCTGGATCTCACCACCGGCACATTTGCCCCTCAGTGGGAGAAAGGTGAGGCTGCAGCTCTTGAAAAGGTTTACATCCTTTAGGCGTGCGTTAGGTATCTGTAAAAACTGCTTACATGCTAACTTCATTCAACTCTGGTCAGTTGGGGGCTTAATAAAACTATAGATTTCTTAAAAACAAAAGAGACTTAAACTCAGAAACGATCTATAAGGGTCACTCTGAGTCGGTAGTTTACAATCATTTCAAAATTGCTTCCCTCCTGCCATTGCAGTAAGCTTATTAAAAAGCATTCAGGATTTGTGTGCCATTCCCTCCCCCCTCCCCCCCTTCTCCGACACCACTCAGAACTGCACCTCCATCAAGTTGCTTCTGACTCACAGGGACCCTCGTGGACAGGGCAGAGCTGCCTCTGTGGGTTTCTCAGACTGCGACACGCTACAGGAGTAGGAAGCCTCTGCCTTCTCTCTCTGAGCGCCTGATGGTTTTGAACTGCCAACCCGTCAGTCAGCGATCCAGTGCATAACCACTACCCCACCAGGGCTCCTTCCCGCCACGTGCCAGGCCCCAAATTTGGAATTTTTTTCTTTTAAGCAGCTCTGTAACAGCCCCAAATAGCTCTTTCATCTTAAAAATTCTGCCATGGGTCTAGCCCCAGCTTCCCCCAGCTTCCAAGGGTCCACATACATGTTCGGTGAACAGCGATGCCAGACGAGGCTCTGTGACAACGCTTCAAATGGACTCCATTTTCCACGAACATTTTGAAGCCTCCAGGTATCACCGTAATGTCCAGATCCCTTTGAGTCCCTTTCGTACGTGTTTTTTGAGTCCCCAAAGACCACCTCTCACGTCCTCAGGAGCCCGGGCTGCTGGTAACATGGGCTTTGTTGCCCCAAAGTGATCATTTACGTCGTACACGCATAAAGAAAAGCTGACAGTGGGCCGGGCGGATGATGGATAGGAGAGGGTCAGGGTTGGGTTTGGGGAGCCCGTTGGGAGGTATCTGAAATAGTTCAGTGAGGAGGCGACCGTCGGCCTGGCATAGGCGTAGGGGAGGATGCAGAGAGAAGTGGGCAGAAAGGAAAGGAAGTAGAAGCAGGACGACTTGCAGTGGATTCGATCCTGGCTGTGCGAACGCACAGACGTTAATGTCCTTCATCAGTGGAGGGCACACAGGACGACCGTGTACAGGGAGGTCTGGGGGGAAGACACTGAGTTCAAAGACACGAGTAACATGAACCAGGGGAGGAGAGCGCCCAACTGGAAGTGGCCCTCTGAGACCAGCCTCTGGATGGTGCTGGATTTGGAGACAAGTCGCGTTCAGAGGAACACCGTGACTCATGGGAAGTAGCAGCCAGAGAGGCTTGCAGAAAATTAGGAGAGCTCAGCAAGGTCAAAGGAGTTTGGACCAAAGTTCCCCCTTATTTGTGAACTATAACCTACACCAGGGAAAACATAACAAACATGTTTGCCCCACTCATCAGACCAGTGACCGTTTCCCAGTAAGCTGACCCCTGACCCCTGACCTCGTCATAGACTCCAAAGTCCGACTGTTTGGTGAGAAAAGTGCTTTTTCTCAGGTTTCCCTCATTTCTTTGGTGATAGTGGTGTCCTGTGGTGTTTGTCTTTATGAGTCTGACGACCTTTGCTGAGCACAATGCCCTCCAAACTCATGTATGTCCCTAGGGGTCGGGCAGTTTTGTTCTTTTTTGGAGAGGCAGAATATCCCGTTGTCTGTACGCACCGCAGTTTGCTTACCGTTCTCCCACAGACGGGCCTTTGGGTGTTGGCGTCCTCTCACTATTATACACAGCACTGTGGTGAACATGGGTGTGCATCTCTGTCCGTAGTTTGTTCTTTATTTCTTTGGGGTCTCCTGACTTGGGAGATTACAGGGCTATATCGTATTTCTTTATATACATCGTATTTCTGTGGACATTAAAGCACCATACTGTTTTCTATCACAGAGGTGAGTTTTGACTAAATTTCTAAGGTGCTTTTTCATTTTGATCTGTTCTGTGCTATTGTACTCATTTGAGCCTCTGCTGCTAATTCACTCCTTGAGTACCTCTGTAGGCCTCAGTTTCACGAGGTAGAGATGCTCAGCAGAACGTGAGCAGTGCAGGGAACCACAGGAGTTCAAAGACCCAAAGGGAGGCCTGTCATCATGAAGTGAAGGGGAAGTAAGTAACAGCATCAGGCTGGCTGAAGACGTGGAACCCAGGACGCTAGGCTGGTGTGTGTGTGTGTGTGTGTGTGTGTGTGTGTGTATAATCATTTTATTGGGGGCTCATACAACTCTTAACACAATCCATCCATATATCCATTGTACGCAAAGCACATTAGTACCTTTGATGCCATCATCATTCTCAAAACATTTTCTTTCCACTTAAGCCCCTGGTATTATCTCCTCCTTTTCCCACTCCCTCCCGTTCTCCCCTCCCTCACAAACCCTTGAAAATTTATAAACTATTATAATTTTGTCTTGTCAAACATTGTCTGATGGTCTCCCATTGACCACTTTCCCATTGTCTGCACCCCAGGGAGGAGGTTATAGGTAGATCCTTATAATCGGTTACCCCTTTCTACTCCAGCCTCCCTCCATCATACCGGTGTCACCACTCTCCCCACCGGTCCTTAAAGGGATCATCTGTCCTGGATACCCTATGTTTCCGGTTCCTATCTGTACCAGTGTACATCCTCTGGTCCAACCGGAGGTAGACTTCAGATCATGATAGTGGGAGGGAGGAAGCATTTTAGAACTAGAGGAGAGATGCATATTTCATCGTTGCTACACTGTGCTCTGACTGGCTCATCTCCTCTCCGAGAACCTTCTGTAAGAGGATGTCACTTCCCCTGAAGATGAACCTTGGGTCCCCGATCTGCACTCCCCCTCATTTATTTATTTATTTTTATTCCCCACTCTTCATTTATAATGATGTAGTTTTTAGTTCTTTGATGCCTGATCCCTGATCCCTTTGACGTCTTGTGGTCCAACAGGCTGGTGTGCTTCCTCCATGTGGGCTTTGTTGTTCTGAGCTGGATGGCTGCTTGTTTACCTTCAAGCCTTTAAGACCCCAGATGCTTTATCTTTTGATAGCCAGGCAACCATCAACTTTCTTCACCAAAATTGCTTATGCATACCTTTGTCTTCAGCAATCATATCAGCAGGTAGGCATGCCACAATATGATTTTTGTTCTTGATAACTGCTTCCATTGATACCTTGTGGTCATACATGCTGGTGTGCTTCTTCCATGTGGACTTTGTTGTTTCTGAGCTATATGGCCACTTGTTTATTATCAAGCCTTTAAGACCTTAGATGCTATATCTTTGATAGCCAGGCACCATCAGCTTTCTTCACTACATTTGCTTGTGTACACATCTTTCTTCATTGATTGTGTTGGGAAGGTGAGCATCAAGAAATGCCAATTTAGTAGAACAAAGTGTTCTTGCATTGAAGAAGTGCTGGAGTGGAGGTCCAATGCCCATCTGCTGCCTTAATACTAGCCCTTTAAGTATGTGCACATAGATCTACTTCCCCATCATATCTATGTTCATGCCTGTATTTAGATCTCTGTAAATGCTCTTTGCCTCCCAGTTCTTTCCTCTAATTCCTTTTACTTTCCTCTTGTCCCTTCATCCTCATCCTTCATTTGGGTTTCAGTAATTCCCATCTGTTACATTACTCTTGATCAATCCTTATTAGGGTGAGGCTGATATTTTAAGCGTTAGGAAGCCACTAGAGAGAGTTTAAAACTCCAGGGTCAAAGCAGAGCCAAACAAACCTAGAGCACAGGGATGAAGCGTGGATTTAATCAGGCGATGTGAGAGAGTGTGGGTGTCAGTGAGGGAGTGGACAGCACAGTGATGCGGGGCAGGTAGGATGGAAAGGAGGGATCCCCGGCTTCGGTATTGACCCCGACAGTTGGGCTATAGGCAGAGGAGGAGTCAGAGATGGCTCCCAGGCTTTGAACCCTCGTGACGAGGGAAGCACACTGAGACCCACATGTAGTGACTCCATGTGGTGCAGTTGACCCGCCCCATAGGGTTTCCCGGGCTCCACGGGGGACTGCCACAAGGAAGATCAGCCCTCTGAAACCCCCAGCCACTCAGTGGGAGAAAGAGGTGGCTTCCTCCTCCCACGAAGAGTCACCGTCATGGAATCCCACAGGGCAGTTCTAAGGTTGGTCCCTGCGAGTCCGAGTCAGCTTGATGTCAGTCAGTTTGGTTTTGTGGTTGGGAATCTTTACAGGAGCACATCAGAGGTGTTTTCTCTGGGTGGGGTTGGGCCAGCGACCAGAGTACCCCTGGGGTCCTCAGGGCTGGACGGAATCCCAACGTTGTAGTCGTCTGCATCGGTGTTTCTCAGTACAGTCTCTCAGGAGGTGAGCCAGGTTGGAAGCTGTTCGATTTGAGAAGTTATCTTGCGATCTTGTCTTCCTGGGTCCCCTTCTTGCAGCCAGGGTTCTAGGAGCGGGCTAGCTGTCCCCTCTTCAGCTCCATCTGCGTTTGAAAACTCCTAGATGGAGAAGAACTCAACGTCCACCATCCTTTGCCATGTAGCTTTTATTATTATTATTATTATTATTATTATTATTGTTAGGGCCAAGGGAGCACATTTGGGTGCGGCTTTCCAAAAGGGAGGGAAAAGGTAGCATGTGGCTGGTTGTCCCAGTTCCAGACCTCCCCTCCCCCTTCCCAAAGGGAAGCATCCGTGGGACTTTCCCAAGAAAGGTCACGAAGAAGTGTCTATGCCATATGTAGTAATAGTGATCACCAACCAGTAGTGTGGAAGGCACGGGGCTAGAATGTGGGCTCCTAAACTCACTTGGCCTTTTCGGGGTGCGTGGTGGGGGTGGGGGTGGAAATTACTCAGTGCCTTTCTGGCAATGACAAACGTTTGCACTATAGCCTATAATCCAGCATAAAGTGTAGCTATCTACAGCCCCCACATTGTTCCAGCACCTGTAGGGGGCAGTCGTGCCCACTTCAGGAAACATTGGCTAGATCAGGGGCCTGAAAACTGGCTCTTGAGAGCCTATGCAACTCTCAGACATGTGCATCTGTGTGGCTCTGGAGTAAAATTGAGACAGTTTAAAGGACATGATTCAGATAATGGTGATTTCATTTGTTTGTAAAAACATGTTTATGAATCATTAATAACTTTTAAATTGCTGTGAGGGACAGGATCGGTTCTTCCAGCTCAACAGTTGGCGCATCCCTGGGCCAGATCAACCTATCGGTTGTTCATAAGTGTACTATGATCTAATGCTGCTCTGTTAAAGCGCGGGTCCCGCGAGGCCTTGGCCAGCCCTGATGGCGTACATGGTGGGTGGGCTGTGATCTGCAAGAGCAGGAGTTTGAAACCCTCAGTTCCTCCTCGTGAGGCAGACGGGGTTTCCTACTCCCATAGACTTACAGTCTCGGGAATTTGCTGAGGCAGTTCTGCCCTGGCCTACGGGCTCCCGATGAGTGAGTATTGACTTGATGGCAGCAAGAGAGATATTGTGTGTGTGTGTGTGTGTGTGTGTATCTCCAAGAGCAACAATGATCTCTGTTCTACTCTGATTTTTTTATTGAAAAAAATCAAACATTGTATTTCGTTCACTTACATGTGGCCCATTAACAGACTAGAATGCATGATGTGACTTTGGGAACCAGGCTCACAGGGAATCGGAAGGTAACACCCTGTGAAGCACCAGAATCCTAATTGAGTCGAGGTCAGTAAAACCTATGGACCCAGTCAGGCCTGCCTGCTTGCTTTTGCTAAGGATGGTATATATATATATATATATATATATATATATATATATATATACACACACACACACACACACACACACACATATATCATCATGTTCTAAACATTTACTTTCTATTTGAGTCCTTGGTATTAGCTCCTCTTTTTTTCCCTTCCTGCCCCATTCCTACCCTCTTGATCCCTTGATAAATTATAAATTATTATTGTTTTCATATCATATACCAGCTGCTGTCTCCCTTCCCCATGTTTCTGTTGTTCATGCCCCTTGGGGAGGTGGGATTATGTGTCAATCATTTTGATCGGTGCCCCCTTCCACCCCTTCACCACCGTACCCTTATTCTCCTGCTATTGCTGCTCCCAGTTCTGTTCCTGAGGGGTTTGATCTGGAGGCTGTGTGTCCACAGCTCCTATCTGTACCAGTGAAGATGCTCCGGTGGAGCCAGAACGTAAGGGTAGGGCCGGGGTGATAATAGTGGGGGGGTGAGAAAGTCTCAGAGAACCAGAGGAATATTGCATGTTTCACCGGTGCTGTACTGCACCCCGTTTGACTTATCCCTTCCTTGTGAGGGGATGTCCGATTGTCTGCAGATGGGTTTGGGGTCTCTGCTCCCACACCCCTTATTCTCAACAGTATATTTTGTTGTTGTTGTTGTTGTTTCTGTTACCTGATTCTATGGATACCTCATGTTGCATAGGGTGGTCTGCTTCTTCCGTGTGGGCTTGTTGCTTCACTGCTAGATAGCTGCTTGTTTAACTTCGAGCCTTTAAAACCCTGGGCATTGGCACCATTGGCTTTCTTCACATTGTTTACGCACCCTTTTTTGTCTTCAGCAGTAGTGTCCAGAAGGGGAGCATCACAGAATGCCTGGTTGTTGGAGCAAAGTGTTCTTGTGTTGAGGGAGGGCTTGAGCAGAAACCCAAAGTTTGTCCACTTTCTCAAAAGATTGCCTTATAAATTCATGTACAAATGCCAATACCTGTATTTTCATGATTTTCATATTGAAATAGCTACAAAATAAATAAAAAGATCTGCACATGAGAGTGAACTGAAGTTCACATGTCAGTGTCCATAAATTTCCTTTTTGTTTTTAAATATAGCCACACCCATAGCCCATCAATAGGTGAAGCGACATCCTCTTACAGAGGGGTTGCAGAGAGGAGATGAGCCAGTTAAAGTACAGTGTAGTAACAACGAAATATGTATCTTTCTTCTAGTTCTCAAATGCTTCCTCCCACCCACTATCATGCTCCTGGTTCTACCAGAAAAATCCAGCTAGAGCAGGGTGTGTACACTGGAGTCGGAAACATGGGGGATTTACGATAGATGTTCCTTCAGGACTAGTGATGGGAGTGGTGATACTGGGAGGGTGGAGGGATGGTGGAGTAGAAAGGGGGAACCAATTTCAGGGATCTACATATAGACTCCTTTCTGGGGCAAGGCCAACAGGGAAGTGAGTGAAGGAACACATTGGACAGTGTTGTGATATGAAAAAACAATAGCAATTTATAAATTATTAAAGGTTCATGGGGGGGAGGGGGAAGGGAAATATGGGAAGCTGGAACTGGGGGCCTAAGTGGAGGGAGGATGTTTTGAGAGTGATGATGACAACAAGTGTGCAAATGAGGTCTGCATACAATTGATGTATGTATGGATCATGAGGGGAGGTGTATGAGCCCCCAATAAAATGATTCATTAAAAAAAGGGGGCAGAGGATGGAGGAGCTTATACCAAGGGCTCAAGTGGAAAATGCTTGGAAATGAATGTGGCAACATGTGTGCAAATGTGCTTGATACAGATGATGTGTTGCATGTTATAATAGCTGTAAGAGCTCCCAATAAATTTTTTTTTTTTAAAAAGGAAAAAAATACAGCCACGCTGGTTTGATTACTTATTGCCTGGGGTTGCTTGCACACACAATTGAGTAGTTGTGACAAAGTCCTGTACCTGCAAAGCCTGAAATATTTGCCATCTTGCCCTTGGCAGAGAATGTGTGCCCACATGCTGCTGTCTGCTCCCGTCTCGATTCACAGTCTTAGAAACCTTTTGGAGAAGTGCTGGTCTAGATAGTCGGTGGTGGGGCCTGAGAGCCTGCATTTCTGACAAGCTCCTAGACAACAACAAGACTACTGGTCATCAGACCACACTCTGTGTCATGGAACTGAGGTGATGATCGCATTTTCAAAGTAGGAAGAGGCTTATTCGACCTTCCTGCGGGGGATCCTGGTGGCGCAGCGATGAACAAGAGATGAGTGGTTCGAACCAGCCCCTTCAGTAGAGATTGTAACCCTGGAAAGCCCAGGGAGCCGGTCTCCTCTGCCCTGTCAGGCCCTATGAACTGACATCCACAGTAGTCCACACACTTCTCTCTGGACGCAGCCCTAGCATCCAGGGGTGCGAACTTTGGTTTTTACCTCAGGAAGAACTTTCTAATGACTGGAGATAAATTGCAGATGCTACAAACAAAGGCTAGTTGGGGCACCTTAGAGAAGAGATTCCCCTAGTTGAGAAAGTGACTAGCCTTTGTCCCCTTCACCGTGAGAAACGATGTACAGCTCTGGCCCAGTCTCTCTCACAGTGAGCTGAGAGGATAGGGTACAACCGTGCCCACAGGTATCTGTGGCCCTTTAGGGGAGCAGAAAGTCTTTTCTTTCTCCCATACAGCAGTGGGCAGGCCCACATGTAGCCCACTAAGCGACCAGAGCTCCTGGCAATGAGCAGAGGAAGAGACAATATAGAAGTGGCGCCATTGTTCACAGAAACAGAGCTTCCTCTTTGGGACAATGGTATAATCCCTCCAAAATGGCACAGAAGCTGACTTTTTGTAGCAGGGGAAACAGTCCTTAAATGAAACTCAAAAGTTTCATTTTGAGCAGCGACTTTAAAAAGTTTAATGTGTACTTCATCAGTGTACTTGCGTCAGCTCTGACTGCCGTGATAAAAGCCTCCATTGTCAGATTCCCATGATTTCACCTCTTTCACTTGTGGATCATTGAAAATATCATCCCCTGTTGGGCAGTGTAAGAGATGACAAAATAATAATAATTTATAAATTATCAAGGCAGGAATGGAGAAGTTAAAATGAGGAGCTGATACCAAGAGCTCAAGTGAAAAGCAAATGTTTTGAGAACGATGAGGGCGACAAAGTACAAATGTCCTTTGCACAAGGGATGGATGGATGGACTGTGATAAGAATTATATGAGCCCTCCATAAAATAATTGAGAAAGAAAGCAAATATCACTCCTGCCCTTCATACTGGCCAGGAGTCCTGGCGATGTAGAGATTATGAGCTGGACTACTCAGCTGTCAGGCCAGCAGTTCAAAACCACCAGCCACTCTGCTCCAGAAAGATGGGGCTTCCTCCTCCCGGGTAAGAGTTGGAGTCTCAGAATCTCACGGGAGCAGTTCTGCCCTGTCCTACAGGGTCACTCTGAGTTGGCATCCACTTGAAAGCCGTGAGCTGGGTTGTCTTTGGTTCCCATCCTCCCCATTTGGGAAGCATTTCCTCCCTCACATCCCTTCCCCAAGCAACCTGTGACTATCAGCCTTATGGATGGAGCCGGCCCTGTAGGCCCTCCCAGCTGCAAATCATTTCGGTCCTGATGAGTGAATCCTCTTGTTAATGGCTCCTTGAAGAAGTGCTTAATGAGCAGAAAAGAAAAAAGAGCTGGCCATTTGGAGCCAGCCAATAAATGTGGGATATTGTAACTCCTTGAGACAGATGAATGAGTCATGGCATATTTAAGCAACCTGATATCTAGCTATTGATGAATCCTTTGGAAACCATAAAAAAATCCCCCCCCCCCCCCCATTACATTCCTAGAAGAAGGATCTGCTCAGAATTCGGTGAGTGGTGTGGTCGTCTCATTGTATGTTTCTACTTTGAGTGCTTTTCATTTCCACCTGTCACAGGCCTTTCCAGACATGATTTATGCTTTCTTATACTCCGGGGAGGTTAAGTATTCTCATATTTATTGCACTGAAGAGCATTCTGTGATTGCTTGCCTGTCCTAAAATCTGTTTGGCTGGAAAAGGACACAAGAATTCTGACCTCGGCTCTCTGTCCAAACCAGGAGTCAGCGCTTGAAAAATGTGAATCAATATCTTGCCCAGAGAATTTGCTTCATTCCACTAACCTGGGGGTGGAACAGATGGTGGGAGCAGGCAGGACACAAACAATGCTGCTTTTTCTTTTGTAAATCCTCCTTGCTCCCTATATCCCAAGGCGTGGCCGCACCAATAGCAGCCAAACTTCTTTCAGCTCTTCCAGACTATTTTTTTTTCCCAGAGAGCTCTTCATCATCCACTCTAGAATGTCTATCACCATTATTATAATTATTATCCCGATGATTAAAAACAGTGTCCCACAAAGAGGCCAGACTCTGTCCTACGCATGAGCTTCTGGATTGATAGTTTCCCAAACTGGGATCGGTTTCTATAATCGCACCCAATTCTTTTTGAATTTCAGCTATGCCAGGTCTCTTACCATTTGGACACCCAAACAGGCAACCTCGGTCTACTCCCTCATTCTATCCTCCTGCCCGTCTTCCTTGTAACTCTTAGGCTTTATTATGGTAACACCAAAAAGACAAACAATCCTTTCCAAAAATGGGCTGAGGTCTTGAACAGCCATTTCTCCCAGGGAGAATAAATGCAAGAGACCAATAAGCACGCAAAGAGATTCTTATCATTCGTGATCCTCACTCACTGCCATCACGTTGATTCCGACCCAGGGTAGAACCGCCCCTTTGGGCTTCTGAGACTGTACCCCTCTGTGGCAGTAGAACGCCCCATCTTTCTCCTGCAGAGTGGCTGGGGAATTCAGACTGCACACCTTGTGGTTAGCACCCCCAACACAGAGCCCAGGTTTCCTGTCATCAGCCATTAAGAAAATGCAAATCGAAAGCACACAACATACGACTTTGTGTTCACTGGAATGGCTGTGATCCTAAATTCAGAAAACAGCAAGCGTGACTTGGGAGGAGGGAGAATTGGAACCCCACACCATTGCCAGGAGGAATGCACAATGGTGCAACTCCTGTAGAACAGGCTTGAGTGACTCCTCCTAAAACCAGACATATCTCAGCAATTCCACTCTGAGGTATGGCCCCCAAGGACTGAAAGCAGGGACTCAAACAGATACTTGTATACTGTGTTCATTCCAGCATCATCCCCAAGAGCCGTAAGTTGAAAACATGCCAAGTGCCTACCAAGAAGTGAATGGATAAAGAAAAGGTGGTACAAACAAGTGGAATATTATTCAGCCGTAAAAAAGGATTGGGGTTCTGATACAGGCGGTACCACGGATGAACCTTGGAAACACTGCGCTGCGTAACGTTAAGACACAGAAGGATAACTATTGTATGACTCCACTTATATGAAATAGCTCCGCTCAGCCAATGCATCCAGACCGAGAGTAGGTTAGTGGTTAGCAGGGACTGAGGGAGTAGAGAGAGAAGTTTGTGCCTAAGGGGCACAGCGTTTCTTTTTGTCGTGCTGTTACTCACCCGGACCCCCGCGGGTTTCCGAGCGTGTAGCTGTTGGTGGAGAAGGGCCAGTCTTTCTCCGGGGAGCTGGTGGAGATGGTAGCCCTGCTCCGAACCCCTCCCCGTCAGGCTCCGTGTTCTGTCGTGAGGTGCTGTTGGGCTGGTTCCCACTGACGGCGACCATGGACGAGAGTGAAAGCCTGCCTGGCCCCGCACCAGCCCCACACTTGTTCTTACATTTGAGCCCACAGATTCAGCCACGGGGTCACTGCGTTTTGACTCAGGTCTTCCTCTGTCTTGCCGCCCTGCTGCTTTAGCAAGCACGCTGTCCTGCCCGGTCTTGCTCCAGGGGCTGGTCGCTCCGGAAAAAGTTTCTCTTTAGGGTGCTAGAAACGTCTTAGTTTCATAAGATTGTGAATACAATGCCGCTGGAGTGTACGTTTACCAAAAAAATGGTTCAGAAGCCAGACGTTCGTTATGTTTTCTATGTTGTGTCACAGTTGAAAACAAACCTGCAAAAGCAACTCTGATCATGCTCTTTCCAAGCTAAAGGCCTCTCGTGGCTTCCTGTCACGCGTGTGATAAAGTGGCAGATCTGGGAGGTTGGCATGTTGCGGTTCACCTCGGGCCTACGCCATCGATTCTGTAGTGTCAGTGGACTCACGAAATCGTTCTTCAGGAGCTGTGGCTGTGTGATGGGCTGTTTGTGGTGAGGTTGGCGGTTTAAAGTCCCTAGCCACTCCTTGGGAAAACGATGAAGCCGTCTGCTTGTATGAAGGTTCACCGTGTCAGAACCCCCGCATGAGATTGTTAGGGGTTGGAATCAACTCAGATGCTGTGGGTTAAAGCCTTCTACTCGTGCTTCATCTTCACGTTAAAGACAGTCTTAGTTCAAACACCATCTTCTCAACAAACCTCCTGCCCACTCTCAGGGACATTTATAGAAGTGGGCAACTTTCTCTAGGTCCCCACGAGACTCTGTCATAGATAAAGCAGTCACTATTTAACATTTTCCCTCATTTTGATATCTCTGTATTCTTAAAGAGAAGGGTCTGTATTTGCGTCATCTTTTTACTTCCTGGGAACACGATAGGTTGTTGTTGATGGAGTGAAGGAATGAATCAACGTGCAATGAGATACCTTGGGGAGGCCTTTGTGAAAGCGGATCAGCTTGACGTCATGGAAAGCTACCAGTGGAGCATCATTCAAGGCAAATGTTCACCGGAAGCCATTACGTCGTGGGTTATTACTCCCATTTTGATTTGGTTAGGACCTCACAGCTAGTAAAGTGAAGGGAAGTCTTGTTTGAACCCACACTGATGGGGCCAGGCTCCTGCCTTGTGCCTCGCATCAAGACCTTGACATCAGAGAATACATCCCAAGAGTGCATTGCAAGGCCCTGCAGGAGGTTGGTGACTTTCTGATTACAAAACACTTGGGAGTCCACAAAGGGAGGCAGTGCATTGGGGAAGGCTGGCGCCTGACTAGTGGGTGCTTTCTTCCGCTTAGCAGTGGGTCACTGTGCATCAAAATCAACTGGATGGCACCAACAAGCAACCCTTCTTTCAAAACCAATTGCCCTGACTGCACACTCTTACCATTAAGGGTGGCCTTCATATCGTTTGACCCCCAGGAGGAACTTGTTGATCCAGAATGAACCAGTTCAGCTTTTCTTCTCCTCCATCTCAAGAGGGAGGAAACCGTTTGCAACCGCACCTGAGCTATAAACAATTTATTCTGAAGGTAACAGTGTTAGCCTTGCAGTATGTAAACCTTTAGCTAATAAAAATCAAAGTAGCCTAATTTGGAAAGTACACAGAAGGTTAGAGGGAAAGCTTGTAAATGCTTTCAAAGACTCTGTATTTAATTCCATCACCAGCTTAGCAAAATAAATAGCGCAGCTGCTGGCTCTGAAACAGACACGTGTGGGAAATGAAATGTTAATAGTTTTAATGCACTGGTCATTAGAAATCAAAAGGCATACGAAGTGCACTTTCTGGTTTATGAGAAACAAGGTGAAAGTTCCTAAGAAACATTTGCGGTTACTATATTTAAAATCGCTTCCGAGGCTTTTATTTTAGTGCCTGATACTTAGTAGGGGATGTGTGTGATTATGAGGGCTTTGTTTGGTTTGGTCCCTCTTTCCCTTCCCTCTTCTTATTGGGGTGCAAAACTTTGGGCATAAATGGTGAGTGAGAATCAAGAGATGTGGACTTCCACTTTTCCATGTGTCCAAGCCATTTGCTATAGATTGCAAGCTGCATGCCAGACCCTTCAGAGGAATGGGAGGTTACTCTCAATCATGTGCTAAGATTGACCTGGAATATTTAGCCAAGCACATCTGCTTGCAAGCACCGGCCTTATGTGAGGAGGTTACACTGGAATTAATTAACTCTGGCCAGCACTCTGAAATGTTTGCTCCACATATTGTTTCCCCGTAATAAAGCTTATAAAATCAATGAGAACTTCTTTATTTTTCCTTGAGAACTGAAAACACACACACACACACACACACACACACACCCCACACATGGTGTCAAAAGGCATTTATAAAAGCAGTTGTTTGCTTGCTTGAAATAAATGGTAGAGAATAAGCATTACCCTTGGAATTTTGTTTCATCAAAGGTTTGTTTTTCACGGAACATGCCCTTGACAAAGACGTTGAGCTTGCTTGTCAGAAAGCAAGGTGGGTTGAACAGAGGGGAGTGTACAGTTGTGTTCATGTATTCATAGCAAAACAAAACGTCTGGAGAGTTAAAGGTTCTCCTCAGAATGCTTCAGCTTCAGAAAGGAGAAGGAAGGGAGGAAGGATGCTGGGAAATTCTTCCCTTCCCTGCCCCAACCCATACTTAAGAGAGAGTACGGTGTATGTGGTCCAAAGGCATGACCGTTGATCTTGGCTTTATTGTTGTTGATAGTCTGTTAATGAACTAAGTCAGCTTTACCGTTATCGCAACCTACTAATTAAGCAAATCATCTTGTTTTCATTAATTAGTGGAACAAGCCAATTAATCGAGCCTGTCAACTTGAATGTGTCACTGTCTCAGTTCGTAGAGCTTAGAACCCAGCTCCCGATCTCTGCTGCACCACGAGCCGCAGCGCGACGCTTTGCTTGCGTCCCCGGGCCCTGCCACTGAATTCCGTTTAGGACGGGAGATGCTGTTAGGAACGGTCGCCCCGTCTCATTGTGAGTTGGTAATTTCATTCTGAAGTGGAAGGAGCCATGAGAGTTAAAGCATTTGGTTGCAACCTGAAAGGTGGGCAGTTCAAACCCACCAAGTGAGCCCACAGGGGGAGGCACAGGGTAGTGTGCCTCCGTAAAGATCGACAGCCTCGGGCTGAGCCCCGGGGGCGAAAGTGGTTGAGTGTGGGACCGCGGCCCGCGGACTTGGCGGTTCAAATCCAGCGGCGGCTCTCAGGAGCAGCGCTGGGTAGCACCCACGACCACCAGAGGCAGTGATGTCCAAAAAAACAAAAGGCAAAACAAAACAAAAAAAATTGACAGCCTTGGCAGCAGTGTGGGGCAGTTCTGTTCTGTCAAATAGGGTTACTGTGCATCAGAATGTACTCAATGACAGTGGTCTTGGTATGGGCACTGAATCTGACCGAGGGAAAAGTATCCTTTCATGGAACATTAAGAATATGCACTTGAAAAGGGTTTTTGTTTCTTGCATTTCATTGGGCTGGTTGTATACGCTTTCTTTTTTAATCATTTTATTGGGGGCTCATACAACTCTTATCACAATCCATCCATTGTATGCAAAACACATTTGTACATTTGTTGCCATCTTCATTCTCAAAATGTTTGCTTTCTACTTAAGCCCTGGGTATCGGCTCCTCATGTTTACCCTCTCTCCCATCTTCTCCCTCCCTCATGAACCCTTGATAATTTATAAATTAGTCTTATTTTGTCATATTGTACACTGTCCGATGTCTCCCTTCACCTACTTCACTGCTGTCCATACCCCAGGTAGGAAGTTGTATGTAGAACCTTATAATCAGTTCCCCCTTTCTACTCCACCTTCCCTCCCAGTCTCGCTACTCTCGCCGCTAGTTTTAACAGAATCATCTGTCCTGGATTCCCCATGTTTACGGTTCCTATCTGTACCAGTATACATCCTCTGGTCTACTGGATTTGTAGGGTAGAATTGTGTGTGTGTGTGTGTGTGTGTGTGTGTGTGTGTATGGGGTGTGGATAGTGGGGAGAAAGGAGGAAGCATTGAAGAACTAGAGGAAAGTTGCGTATTTCATTGTTGCTACACTTTACCCTAACTGGCTCATTTCCTTTCCACAACCCTTCTCTCAGGGGATGTCACTTCACCTAAACATGGGCTTTAGGTCCCCAATCCTCATTTATAATGATGTGATTTTTAGTTCTTTGGTGCCTGATACATGATCCCTCCGACACTTCATACGCACACAGGCTGGTGTGCTTCTTCCCTGTGGCCTTTGTTGCTTCTGAGCTAGATGGCCACTTGTTTACTTTCAAATCTTCAAGACCCCAGATGCTATATCTTTAGAGAGCTGGGCACCATCAACTTTCTTCACCACATTTGCTTATGCACACATTTGTCTTCAGCGATCATATAAGGAAGGTGGGCATGCAATGACATGATTTCTTGTTCTTTGATGTCTGATAACTGATCCCTTTGACGTCTTGTGGTCAAACAGGCTGGTGTGCTTCTTCCCTGTGAACTTTGTTGCTTCTGAGCTAGATAGTCACTTGTTTGCTCTCTTAATTATATATATGTTGAAACATTACACTTTGCCATACGTAGAATGGCTGAGTAGAGGTGGCTAAGGAACACTTGAAATATGGCTCATTTGGGGCTGAGCCTCGATGGTGTAAGTGGTTGAGTGCGGGACTGTGGTCCACGGGTTTGGCGGTTCAAATCCAGCGGTGGCTCTTGGGAGCAGCGCTGGGTAGCTCCCACGACCACCAGAGGGCAGTGATGCCCAAAAAGCAAAAAATGAAATATGGTTCATTTGAATGGAGATGCATTGTAGATGTAAGATCCACACTAGATTTAGAAGACATGGTACGAAAGAACATAACATCACTTGCTTATAATTTTATATTGATTACAGGGCAAAACTATGGTAATTTGGAGATGCTGAGGAGATGCTTGTTCCACTAATTAATTAAAACAAGATGATTTGCTTAATTAGTAGGTTGCGATAACGGTAAAGCTGACGTATTTCATTAACAGACTATCAACAACAATAAAGCCAAGATCAACGGTCAAAAGTCTCCTGACTTTTCTCACATGGCTACTGGAAAAGTTAAGAAGACATCTGTGGCTCAAGATACATTTATTTTGGATGGTGTTGGTCTAGAAATCAGACTCCTGCACTCGGCATACTTTAAGGGAGATTCCAGCCTTTCCTGATAATTTAAGTAGGATCCATCGCCCGAATCAGTATGGTGGTTGAAAGAATTTTCCTCTGACAGAAGGCTGTCCCTTACTTCCAGATACTGGGAAATGGCAGGCACGGGATTAGTGTGTGTGTGTGTGTGTGTGTGTGTATTTAATGACCTTGGGTTTCTCTTTTAATTTAATTTTAATCTTCAACAAAAATTTTAGTAAGATTTGGTTGAAATTTTGAATTAGGTGCTGCTCACCTAATCTAAAATTTGCCATTGTACGGTAAACAGATCGGTGGCATTTAGTTGTGCCATGACCATGGCTATGTAGTTCCAAGACATTTTCACCTTCTATATGCTTCAGGCAGCTACTCCCCAGTCCACAAAATTCACTAATCTGCTTTCAACTTCTACAGACTTACCTATAAATACCATTATGTGGTATTATTTGTTTTCAACCGAAACAACTTTTCAGGGCATCAAAAGGGAGATCAAAGGATCAGGTATGGACTTTTAACCTAACTACATCTACCATCATAGACTTTACATCATAGACTTCCATCTGAAAGCAAGACTATTCCTATCACTAGACTCTCGTCAGAAGGGAGTCAACGGAGTCCTAATCCATGCGGGGACCCTGCAAGTGGATTTTGAGCTTCTTCCGTGATTCGTAGCCGCCTTCTGAAAGCCAGGTGTTCACAATTTAAGCTCCGATGCCATTCCCTTCTTCGGGTTTGGATTTTGTTATTTTTAATCTCTGGATTACACAAGCTGGTGTGCTTCTTCCACGTGGACTGAGTTGACACTTCGTGGAAGCGCTGCTCTTAAACTGTGGTTTCAGTCGGTCTCACGGGCTGCCTGGGAACCAGCCTGCCATGTCTATTGCTTGCTTGCTTTTGGAAAATATATTTGGTTATTCTTGATGCCTGAGCAACCAAACAAGGAGTACATTTTTGGAATTAATTCCGCTTGTGAGTTGGCGAATGCCTGTTGGCCTGTAAATCAAGCTCACTGCCGTAGAGTCGATTCTGACCCACAGGGACCCTGTAGGACAGGCTAGACCTGTACCTGTGGTTTCTGAGCCTGTAACGCTTAACGGGAGCAGGAAGTCTCGTCTGTCCCCTGAGCTGCAGCTGGTGTTTTCGAATCACTGACATTCCAGTCGGCAGTAATCCACCTTATGGCTAGTGGCTCAGTTGGGAAGACGTCATCGTTCACCTTGGATGGCTAGTGGTGTTGAATTGCTGACCTTTTGATTAGCAACCGAACACCTAACTCCTAGTCCCACTGGGGCTCCTGGGTATAAACCTAGACAAAGTAAAACCAAACTTGCTGCAACGCACAGCAACCCTTAGAACAGAGTGGAACTGCCTCTCTGTAGGTTACGGTGGTCGAAAGCCTCAACCCTCTCCGGGGAGCTGCTGTTGGCTGTGAATCACAAAGGGGCTTACAGCCCTTGTGTCACCTGCTACATGGCCAGGGCTCTGGGTGTTAACCTACAGAGACAAAAATCTCTCCCCACCAACCCACCACTGGGTAAGGGGCAAGTAGGGATAGGGAACTTAGAGAAGCTGAAGATTGTTGTGAGACTCATGGGAATTGGAAGGTAATTAGTGATCAAATAGGAATTTTTTTTTGGGGGGGGCGCATCACTGCTCTCTGGTGGTGGGAGGAGGAGGCCCAGCCCCACTGCTGGAATTGAACCTCCATCCCAGTGGGCCACAGTCCCGCGCAGAACCACTACGCCACCAGGGCTCAGCCCTCAAATAGGAATTTTAAGCCACCTTTATGCCACTTATCTAATTACCTACAGTCACAGACATATTTTAGATCAAATTAATTGGTCTTCTCCATTCAAAACTTCAGAAAATTGCCAGAGGATGCATTTTCCACTCCAGTTGTTCATGACCACTGAAAGCATTGTTGGGAATGTAGAAGTTGGGGCTTGGGAGTGACTGTGGCGCTGTCTAAGGACTCAGAGGAGGTGGTCTGTTTCCAGAACAGTTTGCAGCCGCAGGCTGCCCCAGGGCTGGTTCTAGTCCATCTTAGGGGTTGGTATGAGTCAGAATCGACTTGATGGTGACGGCTTCGTTTGGACACTATATCTCATTAAGAGACAGATTGTCTACATTTTTGATCAGCACAGCTTTTTTTTTTTTGTGGTTGACTTACCCCACTTAAGAAGAAAAAGAATGATTACTACACGATCTGACTTCAAAGTCATGTTTCAGCCGGGTGTGTATGTGTGTGTTTGTGTGTGTAAGAGAGAGAAAGATGGGAGGGAGGACTCTTCTGTATGCACATCTGAGGATTACTTTTTAGGCAAAGTTTATTGTGAATGGGGTGAAGGATTGCAGAGCAGATGGTCAGTTTTACATTCAACAGTTCACACACATGTTGGCACATCTCATTCCTTGCAGTGCCTCAATATACCATCACTAACCCACCTCTGTCTGTTTCCCTAAGCCTTCTGAGTTTCATCCTTGGATCGGTGCTGCCCTTTCGATCTCAAATGATCAGTTATTCCTAGGCGTGCATACCTCCTTAGTGTTGTTGTCCCCCACTGAAGTCCTGCTAATTGTTTGGCTGAAAACTAAGCTGTGGGGGTGAGCACATTTCCAAACCTACAGGGTGCCTCTATCCCACCAGTAAACCTGATCTCTTTTGAGTTCTGCTCTACATTTTTCCAACCCAATCCAGAAACTTCTAATGGCATCTCTTTCCGGGCAGTTGGTTGTGGTTGCCGGGCACCATCTAACTCTTCTGGTTGTACAGTTGTGGAGATTGATGTTTGTAAGGCCCATTGGTCAAATGGACGAAACAACATTTGGGTTATAAGATAGATGTACTGAGTTGTGTGTGTGTGTGTGTGTGTGTGTGTCTGAGCTGTACTCCATTGTGCCAGTAACCCCTGTGTGTCTGAGCAGAGTGGACTCATTCATAGACTTTCTTTACCAGAAGGATGAACTAAACCCTGCCCTGCAATTCATTTACAAGTGTTGTTGTGGAAAGCATCTTAATAAAGGGAAATTTTGCTCATAGTGGATCACATTTTTAACATGATTTGGGACTTCTTACAGTTCCAATCTTTTTAGACAGTGATGCTTGAAGTCCATGCTGTGCTCAGTAGCTGGTAGTTATTATCATGATTAAGTGCAATTATTCAGTGATCTGTTCCAGGCTTCAGGTGTCCATCGTTATTGTGATGGGAGTCAAAGGAGTCTTGTCATTTGTCATGCAGATATTAATAGTCTACAGAATTTTTAAACACACTGACCATGAAATATCGTTTAATTATACTATTGGAGAGAAAGACCTTGGGTGGGAGGGGGAGGACGGTACACTCGAAGTTTTTGAGATTTCACAATAGGGTGAAGGATGACTTCCTAAAAGATGTGCTTCCTTTGCACGACATTGGATGAGAGAGTAGGTCGGGCTGAATCCAAGAAAGGACATGTTGACAAAAGGCCAGGTTTACTCACTGTTTACACAAAGGATTTGAAAAATATACTTTCTCCTGGTCAGAAACTATGGCCCATGCCCCCTCCCCTTAGAAATCCCGATCATTCATCAATATCCACCTCAAAGGCTGCCTCAAACATGAATCTTTCCTCTGTTTTCCCAGTTGGATATGATCTCTTTATTCCTTAAACGCCACAGTGCTCTGTATCTCTCTTGTGTCCTGCAGCCTCCTTTGCCTTGAATTATTTGCAGTTGTTTCTGAACTTGTATCCTGTCCGCTAAAGTTTCAACTCCTTAAGGGCAAGGGACTGTCCTATCTTTGTGTCCTTGGTAGATATACAAAGTGCCTTGTATGTACGCATCACCAAGACTAGATATTGCTTTTCATTTTGGCTTGGTTCCTCAGTTAATTTCATTTTTGCCTTTGAAGAAAAAGACACCGAAAATATGCATTCTGCCCCCAGTGACCTGTCCAGGATGTTTCTCTGCGAAAGTTGATACTGTGCCTAGGACTAGATCAATAATGGGCCAAGTCTGACCCAGAGGGATGTGGAGTGGGGATCTGGAAATGAGCGTTTCATCGTGGGAAAGAGCAAGGAAGGATGGAGACCCTGGGTGCAGGTGAAGTGGGGGGAGGAAGGCCAAGCGCTGTGCTTCATGAAGGCCTCACAGGAAGCCCAAGGCAGCAAGGTCGTGGAAAGCAGGGAGAGAGCTGTGCTGGTCAGTGTGTTTGCCTGCACTGGGTAAGTAGTCCGTGTGGCGATCAAAGGCTTCAGCAGCAAGTTATGGAGAACCAGCCCAAGGGGAGCAGGGTTCAGGACAGACTGGTTAGGGATAGAAAGGCAGGGTCTAATTTTGTTAGAGCACAAGAACAGAGCAGAAATTTCTGCCTCAGAGGACATGGACTGGACAAAGCTCCTAGCACTGGGGCACCAAGGCTGAAGGCTTGTCGTCAGAACCCTATAATTGAGAACTCAGGATGGACTCGGATGCACAAGTGTCCTGCTGCCAAGCTGACTGAGGAGTAGCTGGGCATCAGTAGTTCTAAAACTTAGGGGGTTCTGAAACATAGGGGGTTGTCCAACCAAGGGGCCACATGTGTTACTACAGTGGCGGGGGGGGGGGGGCGGAGAGGGATACAGTCTTGGAGCAATTCTTTCACAGTCTGTGGTAGGTGGCAGTTTTATGAGGCCAACACATCTGGAAAATGTTTAGGGACCATTAGGGCACATAGATAAACCCTACAAACTGACCTGTCATGGCTGACTTGTGTGTGGAAGCCCCAGTCTCTGCATACCCAGCTCTCTGGCAGGGGAAGATTTGCAGTATCCTGTGTCTGACAGATGTGGTATGCCTTTCAATAATAGTCTGCAGAAAACTGGGATGGAAGCCTAGGCTGATTGGCATGAGCCGGCAGATAAATATCTGACCCAAGAGAGAGAGGTTTTTTTCTTTTTCCTTTGGAAGATCCCTATCCTTCAAGGGTAAAAACCAAAAGACACAATCTAAAGATCATCAAAAGGCATAACTTACATAAGATTTTCACTTCATATTTCTTCCTGAATTTTCTTTTCATCTCATTAAGAAATATCTAATTCTCAAGCCTTTGTAGATAATTTTTTCACAACATCTTTTTCATCACGATTTCTAAGTACAGAGGCGTATACATAAGAGAGATAAATGGACCATTATTTTCTTGTTCAATTAACACCTAGTGCTACTTGAAAGAGAGTCAAATATGTATGCATATGATTGGGATTCTGGAGATTACAGAGAGGTACAGAACGGAAAGCAAAAATTTCATGTAATTCTGGAGAAAATTTTACACGTCTGCATATGTGTACTCAAATGTGTTATAGTTTTTTAAAAAGGAAATATATACTACATTGTATACTGTGCTTATTTATGTGTTACTTTTTAAGGCAAAGGAAGTATATACTATAAACATTGTAGACTTTTTTTTTTAAGAAAAAAGGAAAAATAAACCACCAATATTGTGTACTGTACTTTGAAGTGTTAAGGAACAAAGATGTCACCCTTAGAACTAAGGTGCATCTGACCAAAGCCTTTGTCTTTTCAGCCACCTCTTTATGCAGGTGAAAGCTGGACAGTGAATAAGAAAGCCCAAGGTTGAACGGATGCCTTTGGTACTGGTCATAAATAATGCATGTACAGTTAGCTGTTGGAAGAATGAGCAGTTACGTTGTAGAAATACAACCAGAATGCTCCTTAAAAGCGAGATTGGAGATAGTTCGTCTGGTGCGTTTTAGCAGTGTTACCAGGAGGGATCGTTGTTGGCAGGAAGGACCTGGTGCCTGGTAAAGTGGAGGGGCGCAGAGGAAGACCCCGGCACAGCAGCACAGCAATGGGCTCGGGCTCGGCAGCGATTGTGAGGCTGGTACCCAACCGGCCCATGTGTTGTCCTGCCGTTCTGAGGGTTATACTGGGGTTGCACCTCCTCAGTGGCACTTAGCAACAAGTGGCAGACCGTCACTGGACTTGACATACCCCCACCGTTTGTTTTTCCTTTTGTGGCAAGAAGATAGAGGTCTGTTTTCCAGTAGCGCTCAGACATGTAATCTTCCCCCGGGGCATATGTGTGTGTTTTCAGTTGTGCTGAGACCCAAGGCCATTGGCGCTGCTTCTGGACAGACGCAATGACCACCACCAACACAAGAGTTTTCCTTCACCCCCGGGAAAAGCCCCTGGCAGTCTTGGGTAGAGCATTCTTGATGCTGAACATCTCTCCTCCTACTTTGGGTCCCATTGCTAGAAATTCACTTCCTTTGTCAGCCTCCCTCCGCAATGTCCAAAGTCGTTCAGTATGTTGCATTTTCTTTTCCATTCGCTTCAAAGACTTTTTAAAAACCTTTCCTTCTTGATTTCTTTCACTATCTAGTCATTCCGTTTCCATGCATGTGACTTTCTTCCCCCTTTGATCTTTATGCTGTTGATTTCTAATTTTACACCATTGTGAGCTGAGAAGAAGCTTTGTAGTATTTTGATGTTTTTAAGTTTCTTGCTTCCTGGGTGGGCTGACATGTGGTCTGTTTTGAAGAATATTTCATGTGTGCTGGAATAGGATATATATATTGTGCTGTTGTTGCACGGTGTTCTGGCTGTCTCTATGGTCCAGTTGGCTGAATGTGTGGTGTCCATCTTCTGTATCTCTCTTGAGTTTTTCTTTCTTTTTATACTGTCCTTCATTGAAGATGGCTTACTAAAATCTCCTACTATTATATTAGAACTTTGTTTCTATTTTCAACTCTGTTGAAGTTTTATTTATGTAATTTGGGGCTCCTTGAGTGGGTTCATGGGTATTTACTATGGTTAGTGACCTCTTTTGACTGGACCCTTAAATCATTATATAATCTTTCTTATCTCCTTTGCCACTTTGTGGCTTAAAGTCTATTATACCAGAACCACCCTTATTTTTTTTTTAGTTGCCATTCCATTGATACTTGTTTTTTTTTCTTTTTTCTTGTAAATCATTTTATTGGGGGCTCATATCACTCTTATCGCAATCTACACACACATCCACGCATCAAGCACATTTGTACATTTGTTGCCATCATCATTCTCAAAATATTTGTTTTCTACTTGAGCCTTTGGTATCAGCTCCTCATTTTCTCTTATCCTCTTATCCCTCCCAACTCCCAATCCCTCCCTCATGAAACCTTGGTAAATTATAAATTATTATTATTTTGTCATATTTTACTCTGTCCGGTGTCTCCCTTCACCCACTGTTCTGTTGTCTGTCTCCCCGCCCCCCCCTCCCCCCAGGGAGGAGTCTATATGTAGAGTCTTTTAATTGGTTCCCCCTTTCTACCAAACCTTCCTCTACCCTCCTGGTATCATCACTCTTACCTTGAAGGGATCATCTATCCTGGATTTCCTGTGTTTCTGTTCCTATCTGTACCAGTGTACATCCTCTGGTCTAGCCAAATTTGTAAGGTAGAATTGGGATCATGATAATGGGGTGTGGGTGAGGAGGAAGAAACATTTTTTTTTTTTGAAGAAGGAGCATTTAAGAACTAGAGAAAAGCTGAGCCCTGGTGGCATAGTGGTTGTGCGCGGGACTGCGACCCACTGGGTTGGAGGTTCAAATCCAGCAGCAAGGCTGGGCCTCCTACTCCCACCACAAGAGGGCAGTGATGCCAAAAAAAAAAAAAGCAGAAAAACAAAAACAAAAAAAAGAACTAGAGAAAAGGTGTGTGTTTCATCATTGCTACACTGCACCCTGACTGGCTCATCTCCTCCCGAGACCCTTCTGTAAGGGGATGTCCAGTTGCCTACAGATGGGCTTTGGGTCCCAATCTGCACTCCCCCTAATTCACAGTGATATGATTATTTGTTCTTGGATGCCTGATACCTGATTCCTTCGACACCACGTGATCGCACAGGCTGGTATGCTTCTTCCACGTGGGCTTTGTTGCTTCTGAGCTAGATGGCCGCTTGTTTACCTTCAAGCCTTTAAGACCATAGGCACTATATCTTTTGATAACCAGGCACCATCAGCTTTCTTCATCACATTTGCTTATGCAATAAATGTTTTTTTCAACCTTTGATTTTTAGCTTATTTTTATCTATGTATTTAAGGTGTGTTCCTTATAGACAGCATCTTGATGGACAATGTTTTCATATCTATTCTGCTACTCTCTTGATTGGTGCATTTAATCAGTTTATATTCAGTATAATTATTAGTACGTCTGCTTTCTGACTTTCTGCTACTATTTTTTGGGGGGGGAGGGTGTATGTGTGTGTGTTCTCGTGATGTTTCTTGTGGGTATTTTTCTGTGCTAAGTTCATTTCGTTTATGATTTTTCTTCCTATTTCCTCACTGCTATTGTTTTAGCGTTTTGCTGAATCTTTCTGATTTTTGTTTGTTTTGGTGAGAAGGTTTATTTGTATTCTTTGAGATTCCCATGTAATTTATTGTTATTGTCTCTTGTTTTTGTTTAAGACAATCTCTTTCTTGACTTCCTCTGCATTTGGAAGGTCTATAACCACACCATGTATTTCCTGTTTTTGCTTTGTGGTTGTCAGTGTTTACAAATTGATGTCTCTGATTCCCTAGTTCTAGTCTTATAGGTTTATGTTATTTTTCATGTTGCTGTATCTTGGTGGATTTTTACTTGATAATAGCATATGTTTTAATCTCAGGAGATTGCCATGGTTGGTTCTCTGCCTGACTCTTTTTCACTTGTTTGCTTAAGGCTGTTTGGTTGTTTTTTTTTGGGGGGGGGGCATCACTGCTCTCCGGCGGTGGAAGTAGGAGGCCCAGCCCCACTGCTGGAATTGAACCTCCGTCCCAGGGGGCCGCAGTCCCGCGCACAACCACTACGCCACCGGGGCTCAGCCCAGGCTGTTTGGTTTTTGCAAATTCCCTTCATTTCTGTTTATCTGAAGATGTTCTAATTTGGCCATTGCGTCTGAGGGACAGTTTCCTGTTTATATAATTATTGGTTGTGCATATTTTTTCTCTCTTAGACATTTACAGTTATCATTCCATTGTTTTCTTACCTTCCTGGTTTCTACCAGAGCTTAGCCTGATTGGGTGCTTCTTTAGAGGTGACTGTTTGTTTGGGCAGTGTGCTCCCCACATCCCTCCTTGCTCCATGTTTTTGTTTGGTGTCTTCCTCTGACTGGTGTCTGGTCTGCGTCTGCAGCCTATCTTTTGAAGCTCTGGGTTCCAAGGCTGTCACTTACATCCATTTCACATGGCTTCTGCCCAGCGTAACATCCTAGTCCCCATCTTGGACACACCTCTTATTTAATATTTCTTCAATAACGGCTGCGCTAGTTAACTGTTAACTTCTTGGGTTATTTATATGCATGTTCTTGTTCGTATTGTGTGTGCGAAAAATGGTGGTACAGCTTAGGCGTTTGGGGGTGGTTTGCACAATAAAGTGGCTGGCCACACCCCCAAAGGTTGGGAATTCCAATGCACGGGGAGGCAATCTGGAAGAAAGGCGGGGTATTCCTAACTCTCAAACAAGTCTGCCATTGAAAACCCTGTAGGGGACACTGTTCTAATCACAGGACCACTAGGCCCGGTGGCAACTCTTGTGGTTTTGTTTTTAAAATACTGCTGACTGCCGTGATGTCCAACATTTTCATAATTTGCCTCCCATTCATGAAAAACTATGAGCAAGTCTCTAGAATACATTTTAAAGCATGCATACTATTATTTTGCATGTTAGAGAACCCCTAAAAGCAGATTTTAAAAGGATGCAAAATTTAAAAATCCATACAGTATTCAAGGCACAGTGGTTGGTCTTTCTCTAGTCACTTGGAGGAAGGAGGGTAGGGACGTGTGTGGCCAATTGACTCATGTGGATCTGTCTCCTTTCCTGGGAGACCTGAGAACTGGACTGAATTGACCTACCATGACTCTCCTTTTGATTGAAGATCCCTTCGAAGAATCCGGATTAATTGGAGGGAAATGCAGAACACAAATTCAAATTCTCAAAAACTCTACTTTCTAGAGCCACGGAAGGTAGACCAACCCCTGAAACCATTGCCGGAAAACATGTCTAAAACTTAAACCCCAAATATCCCTTGACGTCATCTTAAAAGTGAATTGCTGTGTAGCCTCACTTGCCAAAAAGGTCTTCCTTGCGCATTGTGCTAGTTTAAGAACTATCACAGTAGGAGCAGATTTGACAACTGCAGCACTCAAAAATAGATGGGAGCATTAGGGGTGGTGAGTTTATAGGAACAGGGGCGAAGCACCTCAGAAAGGGACGTTAAGAAGGGCCACACTACTCGGAAAACGCCCTCCGTGTCACTCAGCTGCATGTGTTTGCTGCACTTCTCAACAAGAGCAAACTAAGTAAAATTTAGAAATAAATGTCCATAGTGCGTGAATGAAATGCCAGTGTTTCCTTTCAACCTTCAAATCAATTCTTACATGCCCCCGTTTGTAGATTATCGGCTTAAATTCCTCTCTTGGTTTACATTTCTCCCACCTTTCATGACAGAAATAGTACCTCATGAGGACACGCTGCTGTCGTGTGTATTGTTTTTAACAGTGATTATCTTGGGCAGTGTCAAGTAGGAATTCTCTGTGTGCAATCTGGTAACAGCTGAACGGCTTCTGAGAATCTCAAAATCCCAGTGTACCCGAACACTTGGTGATTAATAAGGCAAAACTATCTTAAAGCAAAGCCGTGGACTAAGTTTGTCTGAGGGTTCAGAGAACATTCATCTTATAACCAGGAATTTAAATCTCTCCCCTGAACAAATGCTTTTTTAAGACCGAGGCGCAGCATGAAAAATAAGGCTCTTTGCAAGGTGCTTGGGAAAGTTCGAAGTAGCTCCCAAGCGGGGAGGCCTTTGTTCTGGGGGGAGAGGCCCGACTTTCAAGGGTTAATCAGAGTGACATGGGGAACATCATTCACTGTTGTTGTGGGTCAAAGAGAAAAGTTCACATCTGGGTGTAACTGACCACCAAAGCCCTTTACTTGTGGACCTTTCAGACGTGATCGATGGTTAAGCATCCCAAGAGCTGCAGCCTCTAGGGAAGATTTATTGGGGGAGGGGGGGAAGCTCCTTGTCCATATGATAAAGCTATGTATTTATTTACTTAGACGCTCAGGTAGTGATGGTGAAGTCATTTGAGCGAATGTATTTGCAAGCGATGCTTGCTAAGTGTTCAAATTCACACCGAAGGCTGTGCCTCCCCATACAATGAATGTCTGCTGATTGCTGGAGGAAAGAAATGGATTTAGGCTCCTAAGAGGCTGACCGGTATTTTATTTCAGTCCAAAGTTGGCCAGGCGTGTGTTGGTGAGGGTGTCTGCTGAGTCAGTCAGTGTTGTTCAGCTGGGCATCCGAAGGCTTTTCGTTTCGTTGTGTGTTCCGTCCTCTGTGCATGTGACGCCTCCCGACCCGTTTTGCAGAGGCAGAGGGTGGGCTGTGTCGGAAGGCAAATACCTGCGTGGGCTTTGTCTCCACCAGAGGTCTTTGGGTAATAATAGGCTTACATTCCGTCTGTCACATTGAAGCGTAAACATGAGAATGTTTGCCTGTCGACACAGGGAATTTGGTAATTTATACTTGGGAGAGAGACCCTTTCCAATTTGAGCCTTTTAGGGAGCAAGTTTGCCAAGTGTATCTCGCTAACAACCCAGAACAGCTGCCATTTGCATAGCCTTTCAGCTGGCTTTTCTGTAGCATCTGTGAAAATAGACAGTTTCGGCAACGAGACATGGGTGCCCGCATCGCACGGCACGGCCTGCTCACGGCGTTTCCCGGTGCAGGGGGCCAGACCCTGTGCTGCCACCCAGAGTCCAAACGGACCGCTGGTAGCTTCAGGTTAAGGACCCGAACTTCCATTTTAGCACTAAGAGTTAAACCACCTATACGATATTATATACCATATTATATATATATATATATTTTTTTTCGATTCGTGTTTAATTTGGAGAGTAAAAAAAAAAAAGACAGCTCCCGAGTCAGTAAGCTTTATCCAGAGGGACTGCCACAAATCACCACTGAACATTGATGCTTTTCCTGGCAGACTAGTTAGGATGGGTACCAGTTGTCATGAAGAAGGAACCCCAGAACCTCCCCGCTCCATGCTGGCATGAAACCGGGTGGAAGAAAAAACATCTCTGGGTGGGATGGGGGTCAGCAGAGCAACACCTGCACACCAATTGCTTTTGTCTGTTCTCTTGCCAAAGCTTTTTTTTTTTTTTTAATTTTTTTATGTCCTTTGCTCAGGTTTCATTTCTCTCTCCCTGCTAGCTAGCCCCAACTTTCCATATTGACAATTCGCAGGGAGAGACAAGAGCCAGCTAGTCACAATCAGCTGGTCGGTTCTAGGTGATCCTGGGGTCGTGTCTGATTTCTAGATGTTTCCATGATGGGTTGAAGCAAAAGAGATTTCTTCTGACTGCCTTAGCGTCTGCTCATAAAACCCTCCCCGTGGGAGAAACCGCCAGGCCCGGCGCTCTAAAAAGGTTAGATTTCTCTTCTCCTCCGTGCTTCCAAATTAGGGATCTATTATCTCATTCCGGATAATTTGAAAAGGCTATTCAAAGCCCTCCCCCGTGTAAATATGGTGTCTTTGCCTGCATTCTCGTTCCAGGCGTTCCGAACACATCTGGCTCGAAGGCGCCCCCGGGACATGAAAACACACTGTTTGGGTTGGCACGGTGACATCACAGTATATGCCAATTTGTAATGGCTTTTGGAAACAGGCAGGTTTAAACTCTCCCTGAACTATTCCCCCGAGAAATTATTCAATTAAGTACAACTAAAATTAATGCTTAGCATTTTGGGGTTTAACTAAAATCGGCAGCTGGGAAGGGAAAGCCCTGGCGCGCCCCGTCTCGGGCCCCGGCTCCGCGCAGTTCACCCGGCGCCCGTGGCGCCCCCTGCCGGCCGGCGCCGGACACGTGCGCGGTGGCCGTCCAGCTGCCGAGGAGGAGCCCCGCCCGAGGGACCGCTTCTCCTTCTCCTAAGCCTGCGCTTCGCAGACGTGCCGGAGCGAGGGATCTCGTTCAAGTGCAGGTTTCATTAGATTTGGGGCGAGGCCTGAGATTGGACATTTCTGAAAGGTCCCCAAGGAGCGAGAGCCCTGCTGCTGGTCCCAGGACACGTACGTGTGTGTGTGCGTGTGTGTGTGTGTGTGTGTGTGTGTGTGTGTGTGTTTTCGCGCGAGTGCAGTGAGGGATATTTTCAAGGGTGGCACCTAGACTTAGCATTGAGTTCCAACTTATGACCCGGCCCTGACGGATCAACCAAGGCATACCTACCCTACCTTTCTCCCTAGCACATGCTTGCTTCTTTCTCAGAACCTTTGTCAGTCAACTAGATGGCCGTGGGTTTGGTTTGGAGTTTCAGGGTCCCCAGTGCGCTGTTTTCTGGAAGCCATTCTGATTGCTGGAAATCAGGAGAAAACAGCTTCAGTTCCCCAGTCTAGGGTTTTCTGGAGCCCAGATATATTTACGACCGCATATTCTCTGCCGTGCTTGTTACCAGGTTAACAAGGAAAGAGCAAGGCCTGTCGGACACTCTTAGGATATGGTACCAAACATGAATGACAGGGCTGCGGGCGCGGGGGTCGGGGAACGGATGGATGAGTAAGTGTGGCTTTGCAGCCGCAGCCAAAACCCCTAACTTCACAGACGTGGGTTCTCAACTCTTGGGTCCAGAACTTTGATGATCAGCTCACTCCAGGGTGGTCTGACTGGGACCTGGTTAAAGTCCATAATAGGTGGAAACTCTTGAAAGACTGGTTTGTCTTCCAGAGTGCCTCTCTGCCCATAAATGTAAGGGGATGTTGTACAGGAAGGACTGTCATAGGTGTGCCCCTGGCCTGGCAGATTCCTCCGTTGTGTTGAAAACGAATTTGCAATTGGAAGCACTGCCTGGACAGAGCCTGAGACTTCCCTGTAGGGACCGTCATTTGTACCGCTCCGAGCTTCCTACCGCAAACAGAGTCCAGAATGTTCTTCGGTCAGATCTGTCTGGTGGATACTACATATTTCTGACTGGTTTACTTATCTTCAAACCCTCCCTTTTTGGCAGTCCATCTTTGTGTTGTTTGATTTCCCTAACTCGATTTTCTTTCTGAAATACAAGGAAGCTCCAAAATTTCATAGGAAAAAAGGGGATTAAAAGTTCGTGGCAAAAAAAAAAAAAAAGTTAGTGGCATTTTTCCGATGAACTGTTTGAAGTTCCATGTCTTAGGACATGGTTGTTAAAACCCTTCAACAATTCTTCATTGCCTGATCCATGTTCCCCAAACCTCTGTGACTTTGGCCATACCCATCATTTATTTAGTGCTTTTCTTTGGACTTACCTTTTTTTTTAATTTAGCTTTCCTTTTTATTGAAACCACAATCTTTCATTTAAAAAAAATCATCTTATCGGGGGCTCGTACAATGAAACTGCAATCTTTATGTAGGTTGAAAACACAAAGAGGATGAAAAGGCTCATGAGAAACAGGTATTCTCTTCCTCAGCAACCCCCACTCCAGTGTCCTGCCCTCATTTGCTGCATAGTGTCCTCTGTATTTCAAAATATGGTACCGTGGACTGCGTCTCAGTGTTTTCAGTGTTAGACATCTGTCGATTCCTCCCAAGGAAGATGCTAATTTAACTGATCGCTGATGCACTCTTCCTCATCACCAGGTCACAAATTGTGGTTAGCTTACTGTCGACTGTGTAGTCATCATGACTATACAAGTACTGCTCAGAGCTGACCTACAGAATATTACAATCAGATTTTATTTCATTACACTTGCTTCCACCAAAGTCAGTGATGACCTCTTCTTTCTTTTGTAAAGTTTTCTTGTCTTTTTTTTTTTTGGTGGTGATCACTGCCTCTGGTGGTTGTGGGTGCTACCCAGCCACCGCTGGATTTGAACCGCCAAGTCCACGGGCTGCAGTTCGCACTCAACCACTTACGCCACCGGGGCTCAGCCCAAGTTTGCTTGTCTTTATTCTCTCTCTCTCTCTCTCTCTCTCTTTCTCTCTCTCTCTCTCTCTCTCTCTCTCTCATCGAATTGTGACACTCTCTCAATCCAGGTAGTCCTTGCTTTAAGGCGTATTTGAGCTATGATGAACCAGACTTAGCAACCATCTGTTGGTTGGTTGGTTTTTGTGTGTAATACATACTATATACAGTGTTGCAGTGTCAAATCTTCTGGTACTATCATTCTCAGATGTTCAATGTTAGGGGTTTATAAAGATACCGATCACAAATGACAAGGGACGTGAGGAAAAAATATTAAGTATTTGACTTGGTCAGTACCATGTTAGGATGGCGTTGTCAGAACGGAGTAGACAAGACTCATCTCATAGACAAGTAAATGCCTCAGGTCGGCTGTTGTTTCATCTTTTGCTTGGAGGATACCCCTGTCTTTTGTTTCCCTGGAACCATCTGGGTGGACTGTGTATAGGCGCTGCCTGGCACTCTTCTGGATCTCCCTGTGCTCCCATACTACGTGGGAATGCCCGCTGCTTCTCTCTCTTTTATTTTATTTTATTTTATTTTTTTAGGCATCACTGCCCTCAGGTGGTGGGAGTAGGAGGCCCAGCCTTTGGTCCTGGGAGCTGGAATTGAACCTCCAACCTAGTGGGCCGCAGTCCTGCGCACAACCACTACGCCGCCGGGGCTCAGTCCTGCTGCTTCTCTTTAACACATCCTGCTCTGTTTTCTAGACTCCAAATCTGCCCTTTCTTGCTTGCTCCTGGCCCTCTTTTGTATATGAGTGTGACAGTAGTATCTAGAGCAGCAGTTCTCAACCTGCGGGCGCGACCCCTTTGGGGGTCAAAATGACCCATTCACAGGGGTCTCCCAATTCATATCAGTAGCAAAATTTGCAGTTATGAAGTAGCAACAAAAATGATTTTATGGTTGGGGGTGATCACAACACAAGGAAATGTATTCAAGGGTCACAGCTTTAGGGAAGGTGAGGGCCCCTCATCTAGGGCAGGAGTACAGGGAGGTAAATGTGAACATCACCTTATTCTCTCTTCCTACTTGCTGATGGAAAGAACATAGTCTAGGGCTGAGCCCCGGTGGCGTAGTGGTTGTGCGCGGGACTGCGGCCCACTGGGACGGAGGTTCAATTCCAGCAGTGGGGCTGGGCCTCCTACTCCCACCACCGGAGAGCAGTGATGCCCCCCCCAAAAAAAAAAAAAAAAGAAAAGAACACAGTCTAAACTGGAAGTGTTTCCCCTTGGAAAGGCATTGTTCCATTAGCTGCTAGCTTTTGATGCTGCTTTTAAAAAGTCTGCCATTTTGAGTTTCATTGTTTGGAAGTAAGCTATTATTTTTCTTCTCTCTCTGAAAAATATATATATATATATATATTTTTTCCCTATATCTTATGCCTTGAAATTTCACAATGATGTGAAGATGATCCCTGCCCACCCCTAGTCATTAGTCTGAACAGGTGGTGCTCCTTTTAATCAGTGAGACCTAGCCTTAAATCTGGGAACTTTTCTTGTATTACTTTATTGTTAATTTCCCCTTTTCTCTATTCTCACCCTCCCTGTCATCCTTATGATCGTGGACATCGGTGATGAATCCATTTACATGCTCTCTCCTATTCTCCGTGGCTTTCATTTCAGAATGTTTTATCGGATTATTTTCTGAATGATGTTCTGGACAGTATCGTGCTTTCAGTTCCACTTCCTTGGTAGGCAAGCTCTCTTTTTCTTAATTTTTTGTTTTGAAATAGTGCTAAGAGTCACAGGAAATTGCTAAGATAGTACAAAAATCCCCTGTGCCCCTTGCCCGGGTTTTCACAGTTTCCTCTACTGGTTGCCTCTTACATGGTCATAGTACGATGTCCAAACAAGAAGTCAATATTGATATGAGTGGAGCGCTTATGAATGTGGGACAGGACGGCAGGGCTACATGCCTCACAGTGCCACCATCAAGACACAGAACTGTGGCTGCTATCCCAATTTCGACTTCTAAAAACTCTTGGTTAAGCAATGTGAACAGTCTTACTTTGAGGCAGAATGCATTATCAAGTGGGTTACCACCACCACCACCCCCAGTCACCCCGGGGAGGGGCAGTCTCTCTTAGGGGACTTGCCTGGGTGTGTTCTTGATGGCGATCACCTGTACTCGGGACAGGACTGGGGGTTACATAGACACCATTATGACCTCCTGCTAACTCCAATGGCCTCGCTCATCTGGATGATGGGTCTGTGTCTTTGTCATCTTAACCCATTTTGAGGCTTAATAAATTGTCTCCTTAAATTACAAACAAATAAAACAAAAAACTCTTGTTGTCCTTTGAATCTTCCTTTGCTTACCTTTCTGTTGTTTTGTGGGTACAGTGCTTTATTCATTTTATTTTTAAAAGTTAATTTTATTTTTTTAAATACGTGCTTTTATTACCTCTCTTAGGATGTGTGTGGGTGTATGTCCTCTATGGGGATTCTTTTCCTCCAATTCCTCCCTATACCCCATAAGTTTTGTCCCCTCTTCCCCCAGAATACCTGATGATTCTTGGCTAAATTATCACATTTAGCAAGGCACCAACAAGTTGACTTACAGGACCTTTTGTAGAGTCAAGTGTGTTAATAACGGCAGTATAGTACAGGGCCGTGGAAGGGGACCCAGCCCCTTCATTGTGAGGATTTAAAGATCAGAACCGGACACACCTGTGTGTGTGTGTGTGTCTGTGGGTCTGTTTTCATGTCTTCTTTCTTGAGCCAATATGTTTCTGGAAAATAATTCCCCAGTATCCTCCTGGGGCTATCTCCTGCTAGTGTTCAGAGTGCTGACTGGACAGAGGCCTAGGGGATGTAAGGTGTGAACTGAGTTTCCTGGGCGCCCTAGGCAGTCTGCCACGTAGTACCTCGGCCTTCCCCACTGCTCTCCTTCCTGGCTGCACCCGGTGTTCTCACGCAACTCCCAGTGGGTGCAGACCTCGTTGGAGCAGGTGTCGACTTCCCCACAGCCCGTTGGGTGGCAGAGACATTAGCTGTGTTGCCTGAGCCAGACGTGGCCTGTGGGCACCAGGGAAGCAGGAATCATTGCTCTCGGGTAAAAGTGAGCTGAGCCTGGCAGGCAGGCACTGCAGCAGGATAACAAGCTAGAGACCTTCCTCTGGGGTGAAAGCAGGTGGAGACACGCTGTTGGACACACAGAGGGAGTCAGGGAGGTGGGCACCTTCTTCCTGGCGGGATATGTGAGGCCTTGGGGATGTGGTACCATCTCCCAGGCAGGGGTGTAACTCACTGAGGGATGCTTGATGCCACGCACAACTGGGTGTGAGCATCACTGGGTGGTCTCTTCTTCCATCCCCACTGCTGCTGCCACACAGTAGTGAAGAGAAGAAAAACACCATCAACACGGCCTCCCAGAGGGAGGCCCTCTTCTCCCTGCAGCACCCCACCAGCGCCCTCTACTGATGAAGATAACATGGTGTTCAGACCATTGCTGCAGACTAGGTGCTGAGGGTGATCCCGAGCTGAGCTCAGTGAAAGACAGTGCAGAGCACTGGTGTCTCCTACAGTCTCTAAACCGGGGCCTTTTTCAACTTTGGCAGCTCTCTAATTAATGGGACACGTCCTCCACCCCCCACCCCACTTGCATTGGAGTTTATGTAGCACGTTACCTTGGGATTACTTTTCTGTGCTGGAAAGAGCTCCAGGAAGCAGTGTCAGAACAAAATGAGACATCGTATACACGCGATTGAAAAATGCACACAACCATGAAAAAACAAACATGCAGCTCAAGCATTTATTAAAAGTCAAAGATGCAGGAAAGAGCAAGAACTTTGCCTAGAAATTTCTGCCCCAGGAAACTGCTGGCACACAGTCTCTCCCCCGTCGACTCCCTGTTTCAGAATGAAGAATTTCGAACATTCCCCAAGTGTGAAGGCTGCCTGCAAAGAAAGGAGGGAGCTTTCCTGCACAGAAGAAATGCCTCCCTAAATGGAGAAGTGTTTCTTCTTCCAGTGACTTGCTGCGCCACTGTTTTGAGGCTAGATGGTCAGCTTCAGCTTCCTGACTGATGGAGGTCAGGATCCCCCCGCACTCATAGCCTAAGCACCAACCAGCCATCTGGACTCTAGCAAGAGCTCCTCTGAGAAAGCGAACGCAGAGACATCAAGGTGATGGTCCCATGGAATGGGAAATATGCAGACTGTGTTTAGTCTGGAGTCAGACATAGACCTGAAACGTGAGACTCGAGAGGCACGAAATACCCGGCAAAGCATTTGGATTGCAATCCAGAAACCCCTCGTTGTCATCTTGTGCCAGCCTGCCTGTTAGATGGACAAGCTGCGTGCGCTTGGTGTGGACCCACGTGGACATCTGGGAACCCCGTGAGCGGTTTCCCTTCTCTGCGGTCAGGAAGATCAAAGGGAGGGAACCAGTGGTTACGATTTTCCAAATGTTGGTCACCCTCATCAGCGAGGTTTTTTAATGCTTCACCTTTTTTTGTGACGGTTGTTGAGAAGACATACAGCAGAGCATGCGCCAACTCAACCATCTAGACACGGCGGTTCAGGGGTAGGGAGTGCAGCCTCGAACATGGGAAGGCATCCCCACCATCGCTTACTGAGCAGTTCCCTCTCCATGAACCCAAGCAGCTGTGGTCAAGGTGTTCCCAGAAGGCTAGAGCTTAAAAACACAGATATTCGTTGTCACTGAAGGTAAACTATTGCTTAGTTTTTCGAAGACTTATGGCATATTTTTGGTTTGAGGGCAGTGGTTTCAGGGGCTCATCCAGCCTCCATGGGTACACAAATTCAGGGTTCCTTGAGAATTTGACATTTTGTTCTACATTTCCTCCCCTTTGGTCAAGCTCTCTCTCTCTATAGAATTGTTGATTATGATGTTGAGAAATGGTAGCTGGCATCATCCAAGTTTTCTGAAGAGGCAGATGTCTGTTGAGGCATTTACCACACTCTTTTCACTTTTTCCTCTTTCTGATTCTCCTTCCTTTGCAGCGCCAAGTGAATGGAGACCATGTATTGTACCTTGGGACCACTTGGAAGTTTGTAAGACACCGGGTACTACTTGGCCAACTTGGAAGTGAGCAACACGATGCACAGTTATTAGGCCAAATAACTGAAACTATAGCACTGACCCTTCAAACCAAGACACCAGATCCCAGAGGTGTTTGGTTGTGCATAAGTAGCCTCGGCATTTTCCTTCCTTCTTTCTGTCCTTCTTTTCCCATCTACCTACCTACCTACCACCTCTCTAGTGCTTTCCTTTCTGTTGCACTAAGTCCATCTACGATATAACATTTTCCGGTTCAACTTTTCATAAGTGTAAAACTTCAAATTGCCTGTTTGGCCAGGCAATCGTCTGGGTGGGGTTCTCCAGAGGAGCGAAACCAATGAAGCATATGTCAACATAGAGAGAGATTCCGTTCAAGGAAACAGGCAACACCCGTTGCTAGTTGTAGAGGCTCGCAAACCAGAATCCTTGGGTCAGGCACCAGGCTGGAGGCTTCTCTTGACTTGCCTAGTGGCAGGTGCGGGCAGATCCCCAAAGCTGTAGGTCCGAGTGCAGGCTGGTCGGTCCTGTTCCAAGAGCAGGAGGCAAGAGCCCACATGAGTCAGATGTAGGACGGAGAGGAAGCAAGCTTTGCCAGAACATCCATATGCATTGGACTCAGGCCACACCCCAAGGAAAGGCCCTGTTCAACTGACCAGCTACTCACACAGATCACAAAGTGATCTGCCAAACCACCGAGCACTATGGCCTAACCAAGCTGACATCTCAGCCTGGGCATCCTAGCAGCACCATCCTAATGTGATTTTCCATCGTCACAAACAGGAGTTCTGTGCTTCATAGATAATAATTTCCTACCCCCCACCCCCAACCCCCCACTCACTCTTATCCTTGGTAACCACTTTGCTCTGTATGAATTTGTTTGTCCTTTTCTTTTTATAGACGTGAGGTCGTCCTTGAATAGGTGTCATTTTGTAATCATCACTTTTCTCTCAGCATGATGTCGTCAAGGTCCATCCAGGTAGCATGTATCAAGAATTCATTTTTGTTTCTGTGGAGTGTTCCATTGCATGCAGGACTTTTAGGAACCAGATCTGGTCCACCTATTCATCTTTCTATGGGAATGTAGGCTATTTTCACCTTTTGGCTATTGCAGATCATGCTACTATGAATATTGGTAGATACCACATAGAAATGTTCTTGTCACCATTTTCAAGCATATTCCTGGCAATGGTGACAAGAGCATGCTGGGTCATGTGGTAGTTATGTTCTTAGTTGGGGGGCAGGGAGCCTGTGACATTGTTTATACTGATAAAGGCTATACCATTTTGCATTCCCACCAGCAATGGACAAGGTTCCAATCTCTTCCACATTCCCCACCCCCCCCCCATCTGTTTTTGTTGTCTTAGCCATTCTTGTGGAAGTGAAATAGTATCATACTGTACTTTTGATTTTCTTCTCCCTGATAACTAAGGGCATTGAACATCTTTTTATGTGGTCGGTGGCCATTTAAATACCCTCTTTGGTAAAATATATACTCAAGTCCTTTGCCCATCCTTTCAACTGAGTTTTTTGTCTATATGTTGTAAGATTTTTCAAGTTTTAGTGTTTTTGTTGTTGTTATTAGATTCTTACTGGAGATTTGTTTCTAATTATGTTCGTTTAGTCAGGCACTTGTCTTTTAGTATAGACTTTCGATGAGCAAAAGTTTTTCATTTTAATGAGGTCCTTTGTATGTTGCCTTTTGCTGTTTATACTCTTATTATCATATTAGGTGATCCATTTTTATAAGCTAGGCCCAACAGCCTTGCCCCTGTCTTTTCCCCTACTAATTTTATGGTTTTAATTTTCACATTTATGTACCATCATAAATACTTACATAAATACTTCATTAATATAAAATTAAGAGGGCAATAGGGATGGTAAGCTGTACCTTAGACATAGTATAGTTTTATGCACTTCATAAAAGGCTCCTCTGTTTTACTGAAATCTAATGTGAAGAATCCAGAACTAATATTCAAGACTGTCTCCATTTCTAATGTTCTCTTTTTGTTTTATGTATCTTGTTCTTACCATCTTACAAGAATTGTGCTTGGCATTGCTTAGGCCTAAAGAAAATTACCTGGCGGATAGATTCTGCTGACTTGAGGTATAGGCTATTTTTTGAAAGGGTTGAAGATATAATATTTTGGGTCTAGATTATTTCATGAGAGACCACCTCAAAATTTAAGTAATAAAACAGGTAAAAAATAATTGTCCCTGGTTTCTATAATTAATTTTGAGGAGATAAATCATTAGGAAGTGGCCATGGATCACTTTTGTTGATTGTATTCTTGATCAGGGGCTTGTGATTAGATAAGCCATGGTTTTAACCTAAACACAGCACAATAACAGATAACAATTTTGTATATTTATAGCAATTTAAAAATACTTTTAGTTTTGTGACATATAAATTGTTTCAGTGACTATGCAAAAAAAAAAATCCCTTCAGTATTACAAAGGACAGAGTCCCCAATTTATGCTCTATTTGAGTTAAAATGAAATGCACACAGGACTGTTTTCAGCTCTGCATTTCTCATTGTTATATGTACTATCAGAGAGGGCTGGCCTCTGATATACTCACAGCAAGGGTTCAACAGGCTGTTGTGCAGTGATAATCATTGTTTATGATAATAACAATATAGAGATCATGACAGAGAGAGAAAGGAACAATAAGAGTCAGAAATACATAACATCAGGGCAACATGCTCACCTCCGCCCGGTATGGTGGTCTGGGTGGAGAGGGAGAGGAAGCGGGAGTTACAAGATGAGCGAGAGGAGCCGAGAGCATCCAGCGCTCAGGGGCAGAAAGGAAGGCAGGCAGGAGCCACCCAGGAGCGAGGGTCAGGAGCTAGTGTGGTGAACATTAATTTTCCCCATTTAAGAAGCCTTTCAGGGGACACATAAGTTCCATAGTCACCGGTCAGGACATGCCGCAAGCGGGGTCTCTCTTAAGGGCAATAAGATCATAATGGTTTAGGAATGCCTCATGACTAAGAGGAGAGGAATGTGATAAGAAAAGACTTCAGACTCCCGGGGGTAGGTGGACAGGTCTGTATTGTTAGGGGTCACTGACAATGGCTCTGGAATCCCACCCATAGACCTCGAGGGAAGCAGATCATTCTAACCTGAGTCATGCAAAGCCCTCAGATAACCGGGAGCATCAGGGAGATCAGCTATCTTAGCCTCATCATGAGTCAGACGATGACCTCATAAAAATTGGGAGCCTCAGTGAGAATGGCTAACATAACTACCACACTAAATGCGGGCAAATTGCTTGCTTAATATTTTGGAGTAGATGACGTGGGAAAGCACCATCTTCATCCCACATATGTACTATGTACAGTGTTGCAGAGTGGAATGTTCTAATGTCCTTACATCTGCCAGTTTATGTAGAATATTTCCAATGCCCCCAAGACAAGCAAAAATAATTAAAAGTTAGAAAACAAAAACAAGATATACAATTTAGGTCAGCTCCGACATACCACAAATTGTATGGTATTTGTTAATCCCATTGTGAGGATTTTTCTGACTCTACTTCCTATAAGACAGATTTTTTTTTTTCTGGAAGTACACGATATAGTCCATAGTCTTGATTAGCATCAATTTTTTTATTAACCCAGACATCAAGTTCAACATATGCCCTACTCAGATCCATTTGTTGGATGCTGTTGGGTCATCTCTGAGACATAGCAAGCCTGTGTACAATGGAATGAAGTGCTGCTTGATAATGTGTCATCCTCATGATCGTTATGCTTGAGCCCATTGTTACAGCCCGCGTGCCAACCCGTCTCCTTGGTGGTCTTCTATCAGAAGTGGCCAGCTTCTGCTCTATATATCACGGGTTCAACAGCGCAGCTGTACAGCGATAACTATCATTGGTTATAATAAAGACATAGAGAGCCTGAGAGAGAGACTAACCATAAGTGTCAGACACATTTCACAACAGGGCAGCATGCTCACCTCCACCCCGCTTGGTGGTCCACGTGGAGAGAGAGGCAGGAGAGAGGATTACATGATGAGGGAGAGGGGCCCAGGGAGTCCAGCGCTCAGGGGCAGAAGAGCGGCAGGAACAAGAGGGGGCTGTTTGAAAGGCTATATGGTGACAATGGCTTAGGGATGCCTAGGTGACTAAGGGGAGAAGGATGTGATAAGGGAAGACCTCTGGGGGTAGATAAACTGGTGTGTCTTGTTAGAAGTCATTGACAATGGCTCTTGAATCCCACCCACAGGCCATCATCCTAACAGCAAGGGAGTCAGCTTTGCTTTGAGTCACACAAAGGCCTACCTGGGAGCTTCAGGGAGAATAGCTAACTTAACCTCCATACTAAATGCTGGTAAATAGCTTGCTTAATATTTTGGAGTATACAGTTATGGAAAAGTCCGGTCTTCATCTCATAGTCTTCCTCTTTTTCACTGGCCTTCCACTGTACCAAACATGATGTTCTTTTCTTAAAACGTTCTCCTCTTAATAGGTCCAAAATGGTAGGGGTGACGTCTCACTATCTTCACTTCTAAGAAGCATTATGGTTGTACTTACTCAGATTTGTTTGTTCTTCTAGCAACCGATACTACTTTCTTTCTTTTTTGGCGGGGGGGGGGGGGGGTGCACCACTGCCCTCTGGTGGTCGTGGGCGCTACCCAGTGCTGCTCCTAAGAGCTGCCACTGGATGTGAACCGCCAAGCCCGTGGGCCGCAGTCCCGCACTCAACCACTTACTCCACTGGGGCTCAATACTACTTTCACTATTCTTTACCAGCACCATAATCCAAATGCCTAATTTCTTCTTCAGTCTCCTGTATTCATTGTCCAGCTTTTACAGGCACCTGAGGCGATTGAAAATACCATGGCCTGGGTCAGGTGCAGCTTAGTCTTCAAAGTGACATCTTTGCTCTTTCACACTTTAAGGAGCTTTTGTGTAGCATATTTACCCAGTGTGATACTTCATTTGATTTCTTGACTCTGCTTCCATGAGCACTGATCGCAGATTCAAATAAATTGAAGTCCTTGACAGGTTCATCTCTTGGCATACCTTTATCGTGATGTTGTCTATTGGTTTAGCTGTGAGGATATTTTCCCTTTACAGTGAGTTGTAACGCACACCGAAGGCTGGAGTCCTTGATCCTCATCAGTAAGCACAAGCAAAGTTGTGTTATCTGTATATTGCAGATAGTTCAAGAATACTTCCTCCACGTTCTTCTCCATTGTCTGCCTGATTTTAAATCATACACTATTCCCTGTTCCGTTTGAATGACTGCCTCTTGTTTCATGTATGGTTCCACGTGAACATCAGCAAGTATTCTGAGTTCTCATTCTTCTATCTGTTCTTCTATAATGCTATCTATAGTTTATTATGGTCCACACAATTGAATGCCTTTGCATAGTCAATAAAACACAAGGAAAGATCTTTCTGGTATTCTTTGCCTTCAGCCAATATACAGCTGACATCAGCTTTGATACCCCACAGTCTACATCCTCTTCTGAGTCTAGCTTGAATTTGTGGCAGCTCCTTGTCAAGACGCTGTGGTAAACATTTTTGAATTGTCATCAGCATGTGGTACGAGTGATAATATTTGATTATTTCTGCACTCTGTTGGGTCACCTTTCTTTGAAATGGACACAAATAGATTTCTCTCAGTTGGGTGGCCAAGTAAATGTCTTCCAAATTTCTCAGCATAAACTAGTGGGTATTCCCAAAGCTACATCAGTGTTTTGAAAATTTCCTATTAGTATTCCATCAACTCCCAGAGCCCTATTTTCTTTACTAATGTTCTCAGCACAACTTAGACTTCTTTCTTCAATACCATCAGTTCTTGGTCATATGCCATCTCCTGAAATGCTTGAATGCCAACCAATTCATTTTTTGTTGTTTGTTTTTTGTTTTGGGAGCCTCACTGCCCTCTGGTGGTGGGAGTAGGAGGCCCAACCTTGCTGCTGGATTTGAACCTCCAACCCAATGGGCCGCAGTCCCACGCACAACCACTGCGCCACCGGGGTTCAGCCCCCCCACCAATTCTTTTTGGTACAATAATTCCATCTTTTTTGTTGTTGTTTTTTAATGCTGCTTTTGTCATTCAATATCTTGCCTATAGAATCCTTCGGTATTTCCACTTGAGGCTTGATGTTTTCCATCCCTAATCCAGCCCTGGCAGCATAGTGGGCAACGCGTGTGAGCTGCTAACCCAAGAGCAGCAGTCATAACTGTCAGTCTCTCCATGCGAGAACGATCAAACAATCTGCTCCCATGAAGACTTGACATCTTGGAAAACCAAAAAGATAGGATCGTCCTACCCTGTCCTATAGGACTGCCTTGAGCTGAAATTGATCCAGTGGCAGCGGGTTTTGCGTCTTCATGTATGACCTTCCTAACCTTGAACTCCTATATCCACAAAGACTTTCTGGTTGAGTTCACTATTGAACATTTTTAGGGGTGACAGCATTTACCATGTTTACCCCATTTCTCATGTTTTTCTTAGTATGTTTATTTTTCTTGATCACAATGTGCTGATCTCACCCATAGTTGGTCCTGTCTTTTTCTGTTGTTGAAATTTTCTGTATAACTTTGAGGTGCAAACCTTTTAATCGATGATATCGCCAAGTTCTCCACCCCCATTCTGTAGTTTCTCCTTTTACCCTCCAGTAAGCTCTTTGATGAGCACATGCATTTAGTTTTCAGGAGATCCCACTGAACTGTTTCATCTTGTGTCATCGGGGCATGTTCAAGTCATAGGCCATTTATTCAGAGAGCAAGGCCCCCTGCCGAGATTCTACATTTTAAAGAAATAAACGTCTTGTCAAAGGACTAGGAAAAACAGTGAGGTTTTATTATACCTGCTTCATGGCTGTTTAATCCCACATGACATAATATAGAATGTTTTTAGCATTCGTGTCTTCAGCACAGGTGGGCAGGTGTCTTCTCTGGACTCTGAATTCTTTCCTTGTTTTTGTGTTTCCATACCAATGGCAATACTGAAAAAAAATCGAATATTCTGGATCATCTAGCTGACACCGTAAATCTGGCTCACATTGGTGTTCATGTGTGTATTGATCTTGGCACCCAGTAGTACTTATCTGATGAGAAAAGAAGATGTGCTTAAATTACAAAT
>PVJH01009332.1:0-79778 GCA_004026705.1 Nesogale talazaci | reverse complement strand
AACATATACCACACATTGGTCACAGTAATTAAAGTTGAAATGCAAGGAAAGCCTTGATTTACTGACAAAGAAATGAAACATGTTAGAACAGTTGAAAGTTAGAGATCTTCTATCATAAAAGAATGGATTTACCATAAGTGTAAAGAATCCATTTAGGTAAATGTAAAGAATCCATTTAAGTTATTATAACTTGCTTGAAAAATTCCTCAGATCACTCTGCTCAGTATATCAGATCTTACAGGGGGAGCTGCTTCCACTAGATTGGTGAAATTAAGAGCCATGGAAAAAATTGAATTACAAATGGCAGGAACCATGTGACGACATATATTCATCAAGGTCAAGGTGGAGATATTGAGCATCATGAATAGCAATCAAAATAGTGTCACTCACAAAGACATACAGTGCTGACTGCTGATCCTGCTGTGCCTAGAAATGAAAATGATGGAAAGTCTAGCAAATTCTTAATTGATCTGTATCCTTAGGTCAGGTGAGCATAAAAAGGACTAAAAAGGAATGGGTGACTGATCAAATTAGAAAGTCATCATTTCTCTATCGATTCCCAGATGTCAGCCAATTTACAAACTGAAAACTACGTAACTGAAGGAGAGACATGGTCTCCTCGAGGTGGGACAGCACTATATTGCCAAAAATGAAAACTGACTTCTCCATATCATTTAAAAAGAGACTCAAAAATAGACAAGAAAATAATTAGGCTTGTGGGATTATTGGACACCATCTGAACTAACAATAACTCCAAGGGACCAAAATATCACTGGGGCGCCCCATTCAGAGCAGGGCTTTTGGAGTTCGGCTCATCAACAGTGGTTTGGATCCAGTCCATCTCAGCGCACCCAGTGGGTCTGTGAATCAGTATTGTATCTATTCCCTACATCCACAATGCTTAGTGGGCATATACATGCTCAGCAACTGTCTGGGTTCCTTTATGCGTTTTCTTTGGCCCATGAGATGAGGATTGTTTAGAGAAAAAAAAACAAGTAGACAACTTTTTCTACCCCAGAATACTGTACACCAAAATACCACATTCTTAGCAGGATTGCATATTGGTGGAGTGTCAAAGGACTGAACAATACAAGGAGGCCGATTCCCATCATATGCTGGTTTGTCCAGTATTAAAGACAGATAGACTTTGAAGGATGTGTTAGTCAGGGTAGACTAGAAGAACAAATTTCATAGACACACATATAACTCTAAGGAAAAGGTTTATAGACAAGAGGAACAGGACATTGAGGCCAGTCCAGTTCAAAGTCATAAGTCTGATATTAACCCATGTGCCCGAAATCAGTCTATAAAGTCTCCTTCCGACTCACAAAGTCATAGGTCAGTGGGTACAGAACCTCAGCACTGGCAGGGGTCTCCCCAGGGCTCCACACTTCCAGGGCTCAGGGTCCATCAACAGCAGAAGCAACTCATCACTGGCAGAGGTCTCCATGTGGCCGCTCCAGCTTCAGAGGTCTGGCTCCATCAGGGCAAAGCTGTGTGGTCTCTCTGCTGGTCCTCCAGCTTCTCGAATGCTGCCAGCTTGTCTTGTTCATGATTCATAGTTTCTCAGACTAACTTCGAACCACTGGGGAAGATAGTGTCTCATCTTCTCGAGGGAAATACCGCGAGATTTCCCAGAAGGTTCAGGAGAAAGCCATGCCCACATAGAGGCCTTATTGGCTACTCAATGGCTATCTCCAGATTAACAGGCTAGACTCCACCCCTACATTTCAATCATAAAATTAACATAAGCAGATGACTACCACAAAGGATGACACAGGAAATCGAACTCGAGAATGTGGTGTACAGAAGAGACTTAGTTTGGCTAATAGCATACAAACATTCCATGCTCTCAGAATATTGATTTTGCCAATATGTCATTTAATCAGTTAATCTTTTGAATGGGAGAATCATCAACTATTGATAAGTTTTGTTGGAGATGGGGAGTTCATTTTGAAAAAGGCTTTGCAGGGGCACCATCTTCTTTAGATTATACTACAAGAAGCATATTCAGTTACACTATCAGTAATCTTCATTGAGTTTTGTGAAGGTTCATTAATTAGGAAAATTGTTTTAAAGACATGATAGATTACAAAAATCCCTAAGCAAGATCCATGAAAGGGCCTCAAATTAGCCATGTAGGCATTTATTTTTTTAATTAAGTTTAAATTCTAGGCTTATGGTATTTATTTTGTATAACAAGCAAGTCTTATGTCACTTACTTTGAATGTCACTTAACCTTAGACAAGGAATGGCTGCTATGTATCTTAAGCTAGCTATCTATGTAATCTATCTGAATCTATATAGATATATGTATTGAGTAATGAGCTCACATGGGAATGCACACATTGCACAGATCTTTCTCAATAAGGAAAATGTAATACAATTCTGACTCTATTGAATGTATGTTTTCAATAAATATACCTAGGTCTCATCAAAGACTTACTGAGTCAGAATACCTACCGTAGTTTTCTCAGGATGTTCATTTTCAGATGTGTGCAAAGAGACTCCAATTAAATTGTAACTGATAACCATGATCAGATGAATGATAATGGGGTGTTAATTTTAAGAAATAGAAAATGAAATATTTTTTAGGAAAAAAATACAGCAGACTGTTACTATGACCCTTGCTAGTTTTGACTACTAACCTAGCATTATCCAGACTTCATACCCATAACCTTCTTGAGGGCAGTTTTTACATCCTTATTCCTCAAACTGTAGATCAAGGGGTTCAACATGGGAATCACTGTGGTATAGAACACAGAAGCCACCTTCTCCTGGGTCATACTGCTACTGGATTCTGGCTTAAAATACATAAATACGATAGATCCATAAAAAATGCCAACAGCTGTAAGGTGGGAGCCACACGTACCAAAAGCTTTGGACCTACCCTCAGCTGATGGGATTCGAAGGATGTTGATGAGTATAAAAATGTAGGAGATGATGATGGGCACGGTTGTGGCTAACACATTGAAACCACCTATAGCCATCAACAAAAGCTCATTGATGTATGTGCTGGTGCATGAGAGCTTCAGCAGAGGAATTACGTCACAAAAGTAATGGCGTATGACATTGTCCTCACAGAAGGAAAGCTTTGTCATGTAGAGAGTTTGAGCCAATGCTCCTGACGTTGCTATAATATAGATCGCGATCACCAGCATGTTGCAGACCTTTGGGGACACAGTGACATTATAGAGCAGAGGACTACAGATGGCAACATACCTGTCATATGCCATGGCTGTTAACATATAGCATTCAGCGATCGCAAAAGCACAAAAGAAAAAGAGCTGAGTCATACACCCATTGTAAGAAATAACATTTTGCCCCTCAAAAAAGTTCCCCAGGAGCTTAGGGGTAACAACCGAGGAGTAAAAGACATCTATGAATGACAAATTACTGAGGAAAAAGTACATGGGGGAATGGAGCTTGGAACTGAAAGTGATGAGGAGGATCATGCCCAGGTTCCCCACGACAGTGACCCCATAGATGCCTTGGAACAGCAGGAAGAGAGGCAGCTGCAGTTCTGGTTTTTTTGTTAATCCCTCAAGGACAAACTCCGTTATTGTGGAACCATTTGGCATGACCATTTTCTTTAGAAAAGAAGGATAGGAAAAATAGAAATCAAAAGAAAGAATTTCACCCGATGAATCACATTTCACCATTATACACTTAAGAACAGTTCTTTTTTGTGGTACTATCCCATTCTCTCAAAAATATAACAATGTAAAAACTGACCATCAAATGAAAATTGTTGCTGTTGTGTACATCAGACTGAATGCAATTCACAGAAATGCTATAGGCAGGGTAGAATGGCCATCAAAAGCTGTACTCTTTATAGGAACTTAATATATTGTCAGTCTTTCTCCCACGGAGCCTCAGGGTGGGTTACAGCGACTGATCTCCCTGATCGCTGGTGAGTGATTACCTGCTACACCATCAGGACCCTTGAATACAGTCGAAATGTGTTCACTAAAATGATGGCAATTTGCATATCCTTTATCAAGATTGTGTCATTCTCATACAAAGACCTTAATAGGCAATTGAAAAACAAATAGAGTGTGATCTTGGAAATGTAAGGTAATCTATCAGTAGGACAAATATGTCAATGCTACTTTAAGCTTCTGAGAAGTTTATGCAAGTCTGCAACAAAGAGCAACAGTAATATGGTTTGAACTCAATGCCAGAAGCTCAATATTTTATCCAATCTTCAGAAAATTAATTTCAGGTTAAGTGTTGAAACTTGTCTCTACTCTTGGTTGTTATTGTCTGCAGAAGGCACAGTAATGCTCAAGAAGAAAAATACAATGAATATCTTATGATCAAGCTTCTTTGTCTTTAAAGGAAAAGCAAAGATCATGATACTCAAGTAGCCTATCAACTTGATGCTGATGGTTTTAATTCAAATTAGTTATTACTTCATTGTATTGATTTTTCATTTTTAGACTGGCTTTGAAAATTCTTGTGAGTGCATTGTAGGGATGTAATTCAACATGAAGGAAAGGAAGAAGAAAAATAATCTCCATTTCTACACACTCCTGAGGCCTGCTTTCCCTAATTCCTTGCCCACAGCTTCAATTATCTTAAGAATTAGTCACTAAAATTAGATTCCAGAGTATTTTATGAACTCAACTCTCTCTACATACATTTCATTATAAATACATAAAATATAAATGTATAAATACATACATTTCATTATAAATTTTATGCAGAATTTTTATACTTACTTGAATTCTATCAAATATGGAAGAATTGTTGCTTCTACTAAATTTACGTTTTCTTTTTTGTAGTGTGAGATCAATTCACATAGTTTCAGGGGAAACGTTACCTCTTCATAACTGATGATGTTGGTCAGAGAATGATTCTATTACAAGGTAACACTAAAAAATCAAACCACAACTGCAGAAAATGAAGAACAAATATATTCTTAAAATTTCTAAAGTTCTGCTTCTGCTCCAGCTGGCCATCAATTCATTGTGTGACATTTAGAAAGTCACTTACTCTTTCTTATTCTATAAAATGGTGCTGGAAGGAAGGTATTGAATTTCTATTACAGCACCAAAATTTAAGACCTTTCTGATTCCAACATTGTACGAGCAATTACAACATCTTTTTCCACCTCCAGTTCCTCAGAAGACTTTTAGAAACAAGGGAATGCTTTGATTTGTTGTGCATATATCTATGAACTCTGTGGAGATGAAAGAACACAATATTCTCCAAGGACAAGTCAGGGGAGACCCTCAGAGGTGCAATTCCCTCAAGAAGAAATAAAGCAATTACTTAGTTTTTTGTTGTTCACAGAATAATGGCATTCCTGTAATATTTACATTTTTAATATTAAAAATGTGTACCAAGTTTTGCTATTTGTATCTTATTTGGAAGGAGAAAACTTGAGGCAGTAGTAAAGAATGGATGCCATCTTAGAAACAGATAGCATTTTGTTTTGTTTTGTTTTGGGGGGGGGGGCATCATTGCCCTCTGGTGGTTGTGGGAGCTACTGAGTGTCCTGAGAGCCACTGCTGGATTTGAACTGCCAAGCCCGTGGGCTGCAGTCCCACACTCAACCTCTTAGGCCACCACAACTCAGCTCCAGATAGACAGCATTTTGGTGAGGGTGTCTCCCCTCAATTCAAAGAGCAGGGGTCTCAGAAATTATCCCTATTGGGACAGAGTAACTTTTTAGATTTCTACATTTTTGTACTGTAATCAAGGTCAATTAAAAAACTGTTCTCTTGGAACATCTAACAAAAATTCTTACCATCTTATTGATGACTTAAAGAGGTAGATTCACGTCCCTCCTAATGTAATCACTAATGGTTTTGATGAGTTTCTTCCGAGGCTGAGGGCTTTTATACATGTTTATAAGCTCCTACTTTTTTCTCCAAATGCAGAAATCATTGGAAATTTATCATGGACAGTTAGAGGTAGTCTAATGTTTGTGCACTTTCACCTTAGGACTTCATGATAGATTGATTTCAGAGTCACTTTTAGGTAAATTATTTTCTTTGAGAAGATAGGTATTTAGAAAAATAAAAGACAAGCTCTTTTAGACCCATAATGCATCTATCATGAAAATCTGCCCTTTTAAATCTCAAAATCCTCAACAAAACAAGTACTTCCAGGTTGAGCCCTGGTGGCATAGTGGTTGTGCGTGGGACTGTGGCCAACTGGGATGGAGGTTCAATTCCAGCAGTGGCTCCACAGGAGCAAAGGCTGAGCCTCCTACTCCCAACACCAGAGGGCAGTGATGCCCCCCTCAAAAAAAGAAACAAGTGCTTCCAGATGTATAACAGAAAAACTTGGCTTTATTAATCCCTCTCTCTATTTCAAGGGCACTGATGCTTTGAAAGAATACAATATCCTCCAAGGACAAATGCATGGGAGACCCTCAGAGGTCTTAGCTAAATTCCTGTATTAATGGTCAACTAATGCTTACAAATTGCTGTGTGAATCTGCTTTTTCTACTTAATTATCATTATCCTATTGAATATCAAAAGAGTTTCGCATAAAAATAGTTAATACTGACCAGATAAAAATATTTATTAGTTTTAATAAGGGATAAATGTCAATGATTTAATTATTTAGCATTTTAAGGTTTTATATTTATATATTTTAATAGTAAAATTTAATAATAAAAATATTAAATTGAATAGCAAATTTTAATATAAAATAGAAAACTTTAATAATGAAATTTAAATAGAATTTAAGTAGCATTTATTGTCCAAGATATCTTATAATTAGCCATTTTGTTTTACTTTTTTCATCTACTTTTTCACATAAACCATAAAGGATACAGGATATAACTGCCATTTGAGAAAGTATTTACAAATGCTTGTGAAAAAGGGAAATAGTGACATTAAGTTCTTTAAAACAACATTTCCTTATAAGTAACGTTTCTGAAAAAAGAGTGCCCATGATCTGAATATAATTTCAATTATTTTCTTGGCTTACATTTAAAAATGTCTTAGTTTTTAATTTAACAAAACTAAAAGGTGTGCTTCCTTCCAATTATTATTTGGACAATTTTAACACACATATAGAGTAGCAATCCTGCAATGTGTAGCTCATGATGATCATGCATTACTACATTTTAATATTTCTGCCTTTTAAATCTAAGGCACATATTTGAATTTTTATGGATTTTTATGCTGATGTCGAATGTATAGTAATTACTAAGTATATATGCTTTTCCATTTAAAAATCCTTTCACCTAATATTTTTATTTATATGCAAGAATGAAATAAAGGACTATTATTTCTTTTCTTTGTTCTCTTCATACAGTTAATATCCAGCTTTTGATACTGGTACAGTGTTAACTATGGTCTTTCCCATACTTTTTCTGTGCTTAGATAGAATGCAAATAATAAAGAAATTATCAGTTTTTCAAAGATATACTCAAACCACATAATAAATGCATACTATCTGATGACCTTATAGATATAATTCAGATTAAAGTTCTTATTTTTAATGGTTATTCAATATGTATAGTAGTTTTCATTTAACACACAATGGGAAATTTAAATTAAAATTATTCATTTCAAATTTACATAGTGTTTTTTCAACTGTTTATATATATTTTTTATTACCCTAACCCTAAGCCTAACAACTGTTCATATTTTTAACTGTTATATATCTGATTCCTAAAGCTATTTACCTGTTTTGCTCATTGATAATTTCTGTCTGAACATTTTTATTATGAATTTTTGAGAATTCCTCTATTTGTTCTATTCATCAAGGTTATTGAGTTTTCATTTCTAAATAAGTAGTTCTTTTAAAATATTTTAAAGAAAACTAATGTAAAAGAAAGCAGAAAACATTAAATATTTAGATGAACTCAAAATGGATCAAAGCGGAAATCAAATGATAAAATATTGCATTTAACCTGCTTACATTTGCCACAAATGACTTTACATTGCTCTCTCTCTCTGAAAGCTAAGCTATTTAGACCACTGGACTATAAAGAGAAGAGAGTGGAGCAGTATATTTCAAAAAATTAAGGAAAACAAGAATAATCTAAGCAGTCAAATTATCTATCAAAATTGATGGAGAAGTGAGAGTCATCCCAGACAAGGAAAATCTCAAAGAACATTCTAAAAGGAACCTAGCACTACAAAAGATCCTCACCAACCCAGTATGGGCAGAAGATCAACAATCACCAAGCACATATAGGAGACCACTACACAGAACAACTCCAACCAGAGACCATTCAAGGGAAAAGAGCCCCCAAGATAACTCTCGCTCAATGATGGAAAAAAAGCAAGAATGAACCACAAACACACATAGGTTCAACTCACAGAAAAGAAATGGAAGTATGAAAACACCCAACACAAGAGGGATAAAATGACATCACAGAGTCCACTGATAGGTGTAGTAACCCTGAATATCAATAGAATGTACTCAGACTTTAAGAGACAAAAATGAACAGACTGGCTTAGAAAACACAGCCCTTCAATCTGCTGCCAACTAATCTCAAAACAATAAACAAAAATTAGTCGAGAATGAAAGACTGCAGAAAAAGATATCAAGCAAACAGCAATTCTAAAAAAAGCAGGAGTTCAATCCTAATCTCAGATAAAATTGACCTCAAAGTACAAACCATAAAAAGAGATAAGGAGGGGCAGTATGTAATGCTCAAGGGATTGATAGAAAAGAACCACTAAGTATTCTAAACACTTATGATCTGAACAACGTACAGTGGGATATGTTAATCAAATGTTCCAAAAAATGAAAGAAAAAATCACAGCCTCAACAATTATAGTAGGTGACTTGAATACACCACTGCCTAAGAAAAGTAGATAACTAGGAAAGAAATTTAAAAAGGAGGTTAAATATCTAAACACTACAATTTGATGATTTTTACCTGATACATGTCTACAGAGCTCTCCACCCAAATACAAAAACAAAAAATCACATAGACCACATGTAGGGGCATAAGTCGAATCTGAATTAATTTAAGCCCATTTATATCATACTGGCAGACCTCTTTCTCTTACCATGGTGCCATAAGATTGGGAATCAACAAAAGGAAGATAAAGAAAACAAGGGTAAACAATTAGAGGAAGAATAACTCTCTATTGCAAAAGGAGTGTGGTGTATTAGGCAAGATCAGAAATGAAATTAGGACATTTCTAGAAACCAATGAGAACGAGAATACAACATAACAAAACTGATGGGACACAGCAACGACAGTCATCAGAGGAAGTTCCATACCATGACATGCACAGATAAGAAAAGGCGGAGAGACTAATGATTGATCCACTGGCACAAAATCTACAGCAACTGTGCAGAGTCAACAAGACAATCCAACTATTAGCAAAAGAAAAGAAATAATAAAGATTAGGCCTTTGATTCAGAAGAGGGAAAATAAGAAAACTATGAAAAAAATTAATGTAGCTAAAAATTGTTTTTTGAAAGAGTAAATCTAATTGACAAGTCTCTCATGAATTTAACCAAAGATAGGAACGAACACATTTCAATAGCAAGGATGAGAGATGATATAGGAGACATTACAATGATATAGGAGACATTCACCCTCGTGAATCAAATGGACAATTGCACAGTACAATGAAGGACTGAACTCCAATGAATTCAACAACTGTAAGACATGGCAAATTCTTGGAAAAACAGACCCTCCCTAGATTATCACCATTAGCTTAACAACAAATCCATATCAATGAAGAAATATACAAAGATATCAAGGGATTACCAATTTAAAAAAAATACCCTGGACCAGATGGGTTCACTAGGGAATTCTATCAGGCATTTAAGGAAGAATTGACACTAATCCTATACAAGCTCTCCCAGAACATAGAAAAAGATGGCAAACTCCCAATTCCTTCTATGAAGCTTGAATAATTCTGATACCTAAACCAGGCAAGGTTCCCACAACAATTGATAACTACAAACCAATTTCCCTAATGAATATGGATGCAAAAATCCTTAACAAAATACTAGCCAATAGAATACAAAAGTATATAAAGTAAATAATCCACCATGCCCAAATAGGATTCATACCAGGAATGCAGAAATGTTTCAACATGTGAAAGAGTATTTGTATTTTTTGCCACATTGAAATGAAAAAAAAATCATAAGAATCACATGATAATATCTGTAGATGCAGAGAAACATGCAACAACATCCAATATTCATTCCTGTTTATGATACTCAAGAAGATAGAAATGGAAGGGAAATTCCTCAATAAAATACAGGCCATATATAACAAATCAATAGTCAATAGAAAAAAGATATGATCAATTCTCCTGAAAAGTGAGACTAGGATAGGATCTTCCTTGCCCCTGCTCCTATTTATCATTGTACTAGAGGTCCTGGCTGGCAATATAAGGCAAAGAAAATGCATGAAATGTGTTCATCTGGGGAAGAAGAATTAAAACTATCATTATGTGTGATGATATGATTTTATATATGGAAAATCCTGAAAGTTCCACAAGAGGAGTGTTGGAAACAATAGAGAAATATGGCAGAGCAACAGGTTACAAGGTCAATAAACAGAAGACTACCAGACTATGATACACATCTGAAAAGGCCACAGAGGAGGGGATCGAAAAAAGTGGTACCTTTCACAATAGTCAAACACAAATTGAAATTTCTAGGGACATACCTAACTAAAAAAACACAAAGATCTGTATGAAGAAAATGACAGAACACTATTAAAAGAAACCAAGATTGACCTCAACAAATGGAAGGACACCCCATGCTTCTGAAATAGTAGACTCAATATTGTAAAGATGTGAGTTCTACCAAAGGCACTATAGAAGTTCAATGCTATCCCAATACAAATTCTGACATCTTCCTTCAAAATATTGGAAGAGCAGATTACCAAATTCAAATGGAGAGGAAAGAAACCAAGAATTAGCAGAGAACTCCTCAAGAAGAAGGACAAATTTGGAGGGCTTCCTTTATTCGACTTTAGCACCTATACAGACACAGTGGTCAAAACAGTATGGTGTTGGGTATATTGCTAAATATTTAGACCAATGAAAAAGTATTGAAAACCCCAAAATAAGATTATCCGTATGCAGACAACTGATTTTGATATGGACCCAAAAAATATCAAATGGGAAGCAGATGCCCTCTTTAATTCATGGTGCTGGAAAAAAAAATGGATGCATACCAGCTGAAAAAATGAAGCAAGACCCTTACCTTACTCCATGCAGAAGAATAAACTCAAGGTGGATTACAGACCTAGAAGTAAAAGCCCAAACTATTAAATCTATCAGCGAAGGAATTGAGGCAAATCTGAGAACTTTGACTGAGGGAATTTATACACTATTAGAAATAGGAAAGGAAACAAACACAGCAGGGGCACAAATTGACCAGTAGGATATACTAAAGATAAAACACTTGTGTACATCAAAAGAATTTCACCAAAGGGGTAAAAAAAGAGAACACGGAATGGGGAAACATTTTTAGCAATGACACATCAGACAAAGGTCTTATAACTAAAATCTACAATACTCGAACTTTTCCAACAAGAAAAAAAAATTGTCCACCCAGGAGGTGGTCAAAGGATCTGAAAAGAAGTTTCTCAAGGACAGAAATACAAATGGCCAATAAATATTTGAGAAAATGTTTCTGATCCCTAGCCATAAGAGAGTTGCAAATTAAAACAACAATGACATATCACCTAACACCCTCAAAGATAGCCCAATTCAAGAAATCAGAAAGAAGCAAGTGATGGAGGGCCTGCGGAGAGATAGGAACACTTGTCCACTGATAGTAGACTTGTTAGTATGTACAGCCATTATGGAAATTGATCTGGTGATATTTAAAACTTTTAGAAATTGAGAAACCAAGAGATCCAACAATCCCACTATTGTATATATACACAGAAGAGACAAGAAACAAACCACAGCCAGACATCTGTGTTCCAATGTTCATTGTGGCACAGTTCACAATTGCAAGGAGTTGGAAACAACCCAAATATCCATTAAAAGACTAATGGATTTTTTAAAATGTTGTATATACATACAATGGAGTATTATGCAGCCCTCAAAAGCAGTGATGAACACATGAAGCACATCAATGCATGGGAAGAACTGGAAGAAATTATGCTAAGTGAAGTAAACACAGCACAAAAGGACAAGTACAACATGACTCCACTGATTTAAGCTCAAATATTCCAAAAGGGAAAAAGGGAAGAAGCTACTATGTACATATCTCCTGGGGTGAGGTCCAGGTAATATGGCAGGGTCCAGACTGAGCTCAGAGATATATATGATAGCCCATTATAAAGGAGAGGAAAGGGGAAAAAAAGACGTGGAGAAAAAGGAACTAACCCACCCAAGGGGAGGGTATTGTTTATGTCTTCACAGGGAAAGGGGGACCAGACTTCAACCCCAAGACAAGAAGAGAACTCACTGACATGAAGGAGGGAACCAATAGATGGGCCTGAGGGCCAGCTCCTTTACCAACTACATGGACGGTATCACCATCAACCACCATCCAGAGCAATTCCCTTCAGAAGACAGCACTGTAGTTAAAGCTCAAAGAGAGGAACTTGTCTGATCAGAGCACACTGGAGTCAATGAGAAAAGAGAGAAAAAGTAGTGAAGCATATCCAGGCCCACCAAGTCCTGAGGACAATATTTCTGTTCAGAGAAGTCAATGCAGAGAGAGGACCATAGGGCTGACCCCACCAGAAGACACAACGTTCCTCACTGACCCATAGAAACACAAGGGTCAACACTAGAGACACACGGTGGGAATTTTGCCCTCCCTGAGCTCACCTTGCCAAAGCCAGACACTGGGACTGTGCAACAGAGCAGCAGGGGGAGCAGATAAATGAAATCTTCAGGGAATACCAAAAAGAGACTGTGGGGCCAGGGTGAAGTGTCCTATCAGATTCGACTGGATAATACTCATAAAGGATGACAAGTGGACCTTGAAATATTTATTGGGTTTGTGTTGTTGTTGCTACCTTTCTGTTGTTTTAGCTATTGTTTTATGTCTTATTGTTTGTGTTGGGGCATATTGTTATGGTAGCCTGTCTATCTGGAAGGCATAGGCAGGATAAGCAAACTGGAAAAGAAAACAATAGGATGACAGCACTAGGAAGACATGGGAGAGGGGGGAGCAGGGTAAAAGGGGGTGGGTGTTAACAAAGGGATAGGGGAACAGCAAAGGACAAAAAATCCATGGCAAAGAGGGTGTAGGAGGTTTGTCAGAGCTGGGTCAAGGACAGGATAGTCGAGTGGAATTTCTAAAACCCAAACGAAGACTGAACCTGATAGTGGGACAAATGAAAAGTAAAAAGAAATTAAGGCAAGAATTGGGAGGGAAAGGGCATTTATAGATATCTAAACACAGGCATATACATATGTGAATATATTTATATATGATGAATGGGAAAGAGCTCTATGTACATATATTTGTAGGTATGATATTAGGAAACACATGGACAGTAGGCCTGTACTCAAGTACTCTCCCAACACAAGAGCACTTTGTTCTAAATATTCGACAGTCTGAGATTCTTACCTTCCCAACATGATTGCTGAAGACAAAGAAGGTGCATAGAAAGCTGATCATACCAGACTATCAAAAGATATAGCATCTAGGGACTTAAAGATTTGATGATAAACACGTGGCCATCTAGCTGAGAAACAAAAAAAGCCCACATGGAAGAAGCATACCAGCCAATGTGGCGAAGAAAACTGATGGTGCCTGGCTATCAAGTCATATAGAAATCACCTTTTAAACAAATAGTGAAGTGTTTCCATGCTTGAGTAAAATTGTGTTGTCAGAATATTAAGATCTGACATCACTGGGTACAATGGGAGAACTATCTCATTGATTGCTCTCAGGTCCTGTACTACTCTCCATTTTCCACTTGAATTTTGCGGAAATGACCTCTCCGCAATCATCTTCCTTATTAAATTAGAAAAAAATTAACAGATTAAGAGAAGGGCACTTGAATTCCTGGAGATGGAAGCATGTATTGATGTTGCTTAAAGTAATTCTAATGTAGACTTCAATTTAATAGATCACTGACTCAACATTGCCAGCTCTTGCAGATTTTCTGGTGGTTCAAACTTGGGGGCCATATCAGGGAGGTGTGATGAGGAATCACCTTCCTCTCAGGTTTATTTAATGCAAGGTTCTCGTGTGAAAGTTATCTGAGTTCTTTATTTATGCTAAAAAAAAAAGGTCTTCCCCAAAGAGCAGGGGATTCAGAAACTAAAAACTGATGTGAAAAATAAAGACCCTTCCCAGGTGCAAGGAAGAGGTGAAGTAAGAAAGCTGTTAGTTGGTGTGGCAGTCATGTGCTTATGTGAATTTTATAATTGAAATGTAGGGGTGGAGTCTGGCCGTTAATCTGGAGATAGCCATTAAGTAGTTGATGAGGCCTCTATGTGAGCATGGCTTTCACCTGAGACTCCTGGGAAATCTCACGATATTTCCTGCATGAATATGAGAAGCTGTCTTCCCCAGTTGTTGGGAGTTAGTTTCAGAGATGATTAATCACAGGCAACACAGAATGGTGGCGTCTGGGACACTGGAGTAGCCGGTGGATAAACCACCCAGCTTTGCCCTGATGGAGCCAGATCTCTGAGGCTGGGGCTGCCACATGGAGGCCTCTTCCAGCGATGAGTGGCTTCTGCCACCATGGGAGGCTGTTGATGGACCCTGAGTCCTGGAAGCGAGGAGCCATGGGGAGACCCCTGTCGGTGCCGGGATTCTGTAGCCATTGATCTGTGACTTTGTGAGTCAGAAGGAGAGTTTATGGGCTGATTTCGGGCATATGGGTTAATATCTGACTTGTGACTTTGAGCTGGACTGGGCTGGGATGTTTTCTCAATGTCCTGTTCCCCTTGAATATAAATCTATTCCTTATATCCATATGCGTGGCTTTGAAATTTGTTCCTCTAGTCTATCCGGACTAACACAGTTGGTAATCCATTAATGCCCATAACATAGAGACAGGAAGAGATTAGAAGGTTCCAAAAGACTTGAGTACAGAATATGTAGCCCCAGTATCCAGTAAAAAGCAAATGAATATACCAGCCATGTCCACACATACCCATGGATCTTCAAGTTTGATGTCAGTAATGTTACCAGATGAGGCAAGGCTCATCAATTGAAGGATACTGTCACCAACAAAATTCACTTGGGAGAGTCACAAAATTGGTGTCCTGGGGTAAGCTTCCCTCCACCTTTTTGTCTTGAAGTGGGGCCTCCTTTATGACCGTCATGTTTTATATAGTCTGAATCCCACCGTCATAATACACGATATAGGGTGGGTGATCATTTGGAATGGGCTAAGCCATCATACTGTAAGGATCTAGGGTGGATATTGCTACATTGCTAGGGTGCAACAGTAGCTCCAATAATTTTGGTTTTGTGGAGTTCTCTGCCTCCTCTACAGCCATGTTGGACATGAAGATTTCTGTCATTAGGAGCTCATATGGGTTCCTTTTAAGTTCCCTAACTAAGCATTGGAGCTTCCTACAGATATCTGATTAATAAAAGCGGTTGTTTAAGACAACTTCTCCATCAGCTGATTCTGGCTTTAAAATAGTAGATCTTTGAATTTCCTCTAATAGGCAGGTACTGAATACTCTCATGCTCTCATCCTCAACCTGGAACACCTTAGCCAGTTTTGAACAATTCAGTTTTTTTCTTTATTGCTTCTATAAGGCAGGTTTGCATACAAGCTAAAGTAGACATCACTTTTGATCCTGCCTGACCTTCTTGGTAGTTCCACTGTGTATTGTGTGTTGTGTGTATTGTTTGTGGGGATACCGGTTGTCTCCATCAACCAACCTTACATCTGTGGCACATATGTACATCAGCTCTGTGCCTCACATCCTCAAGAATGCAGCACTACTCCAATACAAAAAGACAGTGCGGTCCTTCCAGATTGAAGATAGTTATGATAAGTTGAAATTCTTCAGTGGATCAGCCAGATAATTAGAAAAAAAAAAACAACCTTTCCGTTTCTTGGCAAATTTTGGACATTTGCAGGATCTCACATCATCTCCTGAAGGAGCAGAGCACAGGATCTAGACTTTTTTCTAACTAGAGTTGGACCAGTGGCCGACTTTTACATGAGAACTGTCGGCTCTCTTGAGGATGCTGGAGTTGGATGGTGGTGGGCACTTTTTCAGAGAATTTACTAAAATGAGTTTTACTGGTGCATCTAAGGAAAACTTTAAGGATAAGTCTCCATGGTCTCTAAGGGAAACTTTTATCTCACTATTTGTTCTTCCTTCGACAAAATAAGTCTAACCATGTGCTCGTGTTGAAAAGGGATCCATTAGATGGCTGGGCAGTGTTTCAAAAAACAAATGTTTTCTTCCATTTCTGAATCTCAAAAGATAATTCGACCTTGTTCCTCTTCTTCAACAGGCATTCCAACACTCTGTGATCAAGTACGGATGTTCCTTTCTCCATCTCTGTTAAACTAAATGACAAAGGAGTGGATCGGGTCTAGAACTATAGAAGTCTACCCAGGGTTATCCCTTTGGGAGCTTCTCTCTGGGGAGAACTGCACTGCCTCCCCAGGTGAGACCCTTTTTCCCCAGTTGAAACTTGCTAAGTGTAGTTCAGCTTCTTCTCACATGTCACCCTTCCTCCACTAAAGCGCATTCATTCTAATCAGGGCAAGATCTACAGTATGAGGTAAGCTATTTCTTAGATTTCTCATAAGACTCCACATGGAATAAAGTAGGTTTAAATCAGCACCCAAGATACTGGTGGGCCTAATAAGTCTCTAATCAGGATTGCCTTTCTCCCTAGAATTTCCATAAATGAGGGTGTTTATCATTTGCCTTGTAGTGGAAGGCTGTAGGGTCATACTCTAGGCTTTAGAAAAGCTATCAGGCTTAAGCATCTTCCAAAACCAGGTTTTGGCTAATTATTTCAAGACCTTGGTAAGAGCCAAAATTTATGGGCTACTGAACCTCTCAGCTTAAGCTTTCTTTAAGACTGCATCTATAGAATATAATTCTCCCTCCTGTAGAAAGTTTAACTCCTGACAACATCCCAAGTGAACTAAAAGTTAGAAAAGGTTTCTAACAGACCCTCATAAGATTACAAACTCTCCAGGTTCCTGGTAATCTGTTGCAGAATTCACAAAATAAACCACCCACTCCCCTTCAGTCTTCTCAGGTACCATCCGACAAGGCCCACAGAGTAGCACCTAGAAAGAAATGGATAAACAATGAAAAATCTGGGGCATGAGTGCATTTAACAAGGGCAGAAACCAGAAAAGGCATGTAATGGGTCAGAGTATGCTGCTGCTCAAGGTTATGATGTTTACCAGGTCTTGTCTCAAGGTTTGGACGTTTTCCAATCCAGGACTCAAGGTCAATTGTTCCCTGAGCAATCTTCCTTGAGAGACTCATGGAGCTGGCTTCACCAGTCTTAAGTGTCCCAAGATTCACTTTCCTCTGGTCGGGCGAGGGACTTCACTGATCGATTGATTCCAATCCTGCCTTTGCCTTTCCTATTTTTGGACCTTGCACGTATGGACTCAATCTAATTTTATGTGAAGAATCCCTGTGCAACCCCTGCACAGCTTCCAATTATTCATAGAGTCACCTCAACAAGAGGGAAGTCATCCTGCTTTTTCTTTGCACAGGAGAGAGGCTTGCCTCTTCTCAAACTCAGAAGCAAAACAACTAAATTGTGTGAGAGAGACAGAGAGAGATATCACAATATAAAGACATGAAGAAGTAGATGTTTAACCTTCCAACAGCTTACCTCTAGAACCAGAAAATTCTTAAGATGTAGCACCAGGGGTCCTCAAGCTATGGCTTGCAGGCCACAGGCAGCCCACCAAGGACATTTATTTATCCAGCCAGCCAGCCAGATGTTTTTGCCACTGCTGCTCTTTTGCTTAACAGCTGACTCATCCCGGGCCCACAGTGAATTTGTTCATAGTTTGTTTGTTTTTTAACTGTAGTCTGGTCCTCTAAGAGTCTGAGGGACAGTGAACTGGCCCCCTGTTTAAAAAGTTTGAGGACCCCTGATAGTCTATCCTGAACAAGCCCCCAAATGTGATGTTGCATTCTGCAGAGCAATGCCATGTCCTGCTGCCAGCACCGCGTTTTTCTTCCTTGAGGGCACTAGCAAGTCCATCTGGAGTGCCTTGTCCTGATTAGAGAAATAAAATTAAGCTGCAATCTCACTGCAGAAGAGAACTAAGTAAAACTTTCTTTAACCATAGAGTACATATACTTCAAAAGTTAAGCAGGTGCCCCTCTCAACATAAGAAGGACATCAGGCTTGGAAAATATTTCTTGTTTTTAAAGGGATGGAGTTGTCTGAATTAATGTTCTCTATTTTACTTTGGATTCTAATGTCCATTACAATGGGTGCATAAAACTCACAGACAAAATTAATGATTAAAGTGTTTGTAAAGAACATTACCAGGTTGTAATAGTAGTGAGAAATGTTTAGGATACTTTTTTATGAGCACATGTTATAACTTTAAAACATGTTCCTTCAGGTCTGCTAAAAACGACCCCCAAAATACAGCTCCTTGAACTAATTGCCCAGTGGCACCCCATTTTAGCAAGCTTTAACATGAAGGCACTAAGTTCCACTTCCATTATGTTAGGAAGCCCAGCTGTCCCAATTAAGTGACAAGAGGCACCCTACTCTGCAAGTCAGCTTGCTGCACAAAAACACTCAACTTTCAGAATTGTGGAGTCCGCAATTCTGTTATATACCTTGCCTCATAGTTCTGCAGCTGTTCCTCAGATAGGTCAGATCTCTTCAGGACTGAGGGGTTCACTGGGCAGGTATCTTGGGCCCAGAGGATAAACCCCACTCATTTCTCTTGTTGGTAATGAGATCCTTTCTTCTGCTTCTAGGAGGGCTCTGTATACATAGCAGGATGGCATTCCAGGGAAACCTTTCACAGCCATCCACAGGAGAATTCTATCATCTTTACTCACTTTCATATAGACCCAGGAGAAGATCATTTAAAAGGAGCTAGAGTCATTGCATAGAAAAGCCACATTAAATAATTGACTGCCCCTGCAATAGTCAAGCAGTAATTAGTTCACTTACTCCATCCATGGCTGTCCGACATCTTTTCTTTTAAGTTTATCTCAGTCTGTTGCTCCGTGTCAGGATGCTCACCTGCTTTGCGCTAGAGGGTCAGATGTTTGCCAGGCCTGGTCTCATGATCTATTGTTCTTTGCAGACAAAAATTTCTGTTCAGTCCCTACGTGGTTTACACTTTACTCTATAGCAGTGGTTCTCAACCTTCCTAATGCCGCAACCACCAGTTCCTCTTGTTGTAGTGACTCCCTCCAAATAAAATTATTTTCATTGATACTTCTTAACCATAATTCTGTTAGTGTTAGGAATCGGTTGATCCCTGTGAAAGGGTTGTGTGACCCGGAAAGGGGTCATGACCCACAGGTTGAGAACCACTGTTATATAGGATTATCAACCCGAGACTTTATGAGCCTCACACCATGTCCACGATAAATTACATCACGATTCCTGAGGCTTAGTCTTTATCAGACCCTAAAGTTGGTCCTTCTTGGTTTAGTTTGGTCTTTCTCCTCTCAATTAGCCTCAGGTGCTGGTCACGCACAAAATCATTGCGAACCAAGAGCAAATTGCTTTTTGTAATGCTATTACATTCCTCATACTCCTTACTTAGAATTAACTAATTACAACTGTTAATTAAGTCCATGAATCACCTCACAGCAACATCTAGACTAATGTTTGAACAAACAACTGGGTAAACAAGCTGACACAGAATCTAACCAGCATAAAATGAACTCATCCTTTGCTATTCTCTACATTGCTATTATGAATTTAAATACATGAACTTTACCAATGCCATTTTCACCTTCTACGTAGATACTGAGGGTTTTTCTCTCCCCCTCCCCCCACCTTAAATCTATTGGCATTTGTGATTTTATTATACAGTTTCCTATTGAATTATTGGAAATAATTAAATTTTAATCGTACATTATCTTTTTATCATTGCCTCAAGTTCTGTTTGTTTTAGCAGTTGTGATTAGCTACCACTATGAGTTATGTTCTTTAGTAGTTTCATTCATAGTTCTGCTTCAGTAGTCTCAAGTTCAGTATCTTATCTTTAATATTATCTTTTCTACTTCTTTTATCAGGTTCGGATGCAAACAATATTTTCTTAATAAAATAATTTAGAAGCTTTACCTATTTTTGTTCTCTATAAGACAAAACAAAGCATCGAGACTACTTTATTTTGGAAGCTTGGTAGATCTTCCCTTGGAAACCCTCTGGACTGTCTCTTTTATGTGGGGCATTTCCTTTTGCAACATTAATCATTTGTGGAAATGGATCTCCCTAGTACGTATTCACTAATGAGTTCAATTTTGGAGAAGTATATTTTGTTGGCAAATAAATTCCACTCTACAAAAAATTTAAGGTTAATTGGCATGAAGAGTGTCAAAGTGTATTACACAATATCATTAATTTCTCTAGTTTCAATGCTTTACTTGTGCTTCTCATTTTTCTGTGTGCATATACTTTTGCATCTGGAGTCTGAGAAGTTTTGTTTTTTTTTCCAGTTTTTCTAAGCCTTCTGTATTCATTTATTACTTGTGGTGTTTCCTTTAATACTTTTCATTTTGTTTTCCTTGATTTCTATTGTTTTAAAGCTGGAAACTTAATTTATTCATAATCTTTTCACTTTTGTCATTATGATTTTATCTTAAAATTTTAATTTATTTATTCTTATTGCAATGGGTGAAGGTTTACAGTTCAGATTGTAAGCTTTGTATTCTGCAGTCTAAAACACTAATCAGCTTTCCATCAGCTTACAGTTCCCTGCTCTTTGATTCCTCTTACCCATCCTGTCGATGACACCTTCTATTTCATCAACGTCTATGTTCATCAACCTTCTAGTCTATGCTTTATCCTCTTCTCTTTGTCAAATTTAAAATTAATTAAAGTTTTTATCTTGTTTTATTTTGTTTGTTTTCATTAACTTATCTTATTGGCATTTTGTTTTTGGATAATTACACATCAACATAAAGTTCTCCTGGTCCATCCATGTCATGAAATACTAAGTGATTTTGTCATTGTTTTATAAAAATATATAGCATGTGTACATTGTCCATATGTATCACACCTATAACTCTCTACACTAGCATGACTCATTATGTTGAGTTATTAAAAACTGTGTAGTATTTGACATTCATCAAATCTTCTTTATTTTCAAGTGGCAAAGAAATACCATCTGCATACCATAGATTGTGAATGAGACCTCCTCCAATCCTGATGTAATAGGGTTTTTTTTTTCATATTACCCAATTTCTCAGATTATTTGCTCAGCATAGAGGTTGGATAAGTACAGTGAAATGATATAATCCTGATGCACACTTACTCTGATTCTAAGCCATAAAGTATCCCTTATTTCTGTTTGAATGACTGTTTATAGTTCTATGTACAGATTCAAATTAAGCACAATTAAGTGTTCTGGAATTTACATTTTTTAACAGTGTTCTCTATAATAAGCTATGATCTACTTAAGTGCTTTTGTATAATCAGTAAAAACACGAGTAAACATTTCTGTCACTCACTGATTTCAGCCAAGATTCATCCAATATCAGCAGCTTTATTTTTGGTACTATAACTTCTCCTGAAAAGAGTGTGAACTGGGGGCAGTCCCATTTGATTGCATTGCTGCACTTGCTTTCGAATTGTTTTCAGCATAGTTTTACTTGCATGTGATTTTAACAATATTGTTAAATTATTTCCACATTTTGTTGGATTACTTCAATTTGGAAGGACACCAATATAGATCTCTTCATGTCCCTTGACCATCTAGTTATCTTCTATACCCTGTTTATTGACGGATGTTGTGGCTATTTCTTCTCCCCTTGAGGTGTTCCATATCATCAAAAGAATTTCTTCAGGACTTTACTCCATCAATGCCATTGATTTTGACTTTGCATGAAAGGAACAGCTGTTTCTCAGTCATATTTTGATTTCTTCCAACTTGAAAGAATTGTCTTCTGACAATATTCCACTGGTATTCTTAAGATGTCACTGGAGGGGAGGGGAAGTTTCAGATGAAAACTGGTAGGTTCTTCTTCCTAACCTTAGACTGAAGCTTTGCTGAAACTGCCCATTCCAAGTGACCCTTCTGGTATTCTAAATAATCATGTCAAATGTTCCAGTAGTACAACAGAATGCAAGTCACCACAGTACCACACACCAACAAATGAATGCTGTGAATTATATGAGCCTGTACATATTTCTGCACTCAAAACAGATAGGTATAAAATGACTTAAAGTGACCCATGCAACATTATGCTTATTTACCTCCATTAAGAAAAAAGTTTTATTGGTACTTAATCGACATATCACACAATTCCAATGTTCAATTACATCAAGAAGGGTTGAACCATCATTATCATAATCAGTTTGAGAACATTTTTCCCTGCCCTTCACCAGTCCTATGATTGAATCACTCTTAAAATGAGATGTGTAATCACGATTAGTTCTAGAGAGTGCTCCCTCCCCACTGCTACAAACATTGTTTGCTTCCCCATCCTCATCCTCCTTAATTCCTCCACCTCTACCTCACTAATAAACCCTTGCATCAGTTCTTATCTCTATGCCTCTATTACTTTTGTATTTCTCAAGCTGGAAAATCAACAGAAATGTAAAAAATTGGAAAAATTAAGTAATAAGGATAAAAATAATAATACAGAAATAAAAATATGGATGGTTGGTAAGAAAGAAAAGACCATTGTGAATATTTAAAAGGCCAGAAAAGGGGGTTTATCATGAAACAAGCAAGAAATACTTGCACATAGAAGAATCTAATGTGGACCTGCCAGCAGCTTAATCAGGCTAGATATGCTGCAGGTGGGTTTTGTACTTCCCCTATCCTCCATGGCCTTCAACAAATTGGGTGTTCGCAATTTAGGCTCTGATACTTTTCCCTTCGTCATATTTGAATTTGCTATTGTCATCTTTGGATCACACAAGCAGATGTGCTTCTTCCATTGTGAACTTACTTGACTTCTTGCTTAGATGGCTGCTTGTTCGAATATAAGTTCTTTTAAGACCCCAGACACTATTCTGATTGATAGCTAGGTAGCATCTTCTGTCCTCACTACATTTTGACATAGCACCCTTATTTTCAGTGATCATGAAGGTGAATAGTGAGCAGGGCGTGTAATCAGAACTAACTGTTCTTGGATTGGGGTTAGAGTTCCGTGGGGACCCATAATCCATCTGGGTTTCCTTAGGATATGTATGACTCGGGTTTATTTTGGCGGTTACACTATGACACTTTTAAAACCCCATAAGACCAATAATAGCAACAAACCAGCTAGCAGAAAACAAGAGTCAAACTAAAACACCCAAGCAAACAAAACCCCCATCGAAGCAGAGAAGTTAATCATTATCAATCATCCTCTCAGGGTAGAAGATAATTGCGCTTGTAACATCATCCATTTTTCCAATGACACATCACTCTAGACACTGTACATATATGTCTATGCAAGTGCAGTTCCACCCAAGAGTTGTTCTACTCAGTTTGAGCTCCCATTCGATTGAGTTCTGTCTACTCAAAATATGGAAGGTGGTATCAGGAAGAAACTTCATGGATCATTTCTTCAAAGTTCAAACCCCTACCTATAAAATCAAAATCTATTATGTTCCTCTGTGAGAGGAACATTGAGGTACTAGATATATGGTGATTCTGGGGGCCCCTTCCCAATGGACACCCACGAATCCCAGATTCCCCACCAAGGTCTACTGACTGCTGCTTCCACAGGTCTGGGGCAGTCAATTTCTGCTTCCTCTGTTATCTGAATAATCCTGACCTCTTTCCTAAAGGTGCAGGCACCTTTGAGGCCTGAGTCAGTTCATTCTGTCGAGTATCTATTACGTCCTTCTTGCATATAGCCCTTGGGCTCTGCCATGCTGTACTCAAGTGCAGTGTCCAACATCTTTCTGGTGTTTGCTCTGTGGTGTTTTTTACTGCGGGTTGGGTAAACACATATTGACAGCATCAATCCAGGACCACAACATCTGTATCACTGCCCCCCAGCTTCCCTGCACTCACTGTTTACCATCCTCATCCCCATTTTTCAGTCTTGTCTCAGTGTGAAAGAAATTTCCAGGGCTGAGCCCCAGTGGCGTAGTGGTTGTGTGCGGGACTGCGGCTCACAGGGTTGGCAGTTCAAATCTAGCAGCAGCTATCCAGAAGCAAGGTTGGGCCTCCTACTCCCACCAGGGGGCAGTGATACTCACAAAAAAGAAAAATTCACAGGCACTATGGAATTTCCATTTGAGTGTGTCTTCTACGTAAGCTTCATGTGCCTAGCTGCCTTTCTTGAATTGCAGCGTACTTTGGATATACTCGCATTGTCTGTTGCTAAGTATTATTTGTTAAAAAATAATAATGACTGCTTCTATTCCATTGTGTGTATACACTGGAATCAGAAGTACTCATTAAAAACATTTTGTAAAATATGTACCATGTTATCTTCAAACTTGTATCTTTGTAGAGTATTGAAATCAATTACTTTTTGGTTATCAATAACATTGTCATAAACATTGTCACGCTCTTTCTTTGCCCACACTCCTTTTACATCTTAAATATACATTCCTAGAGATCAAAGAACTTGGCAAGATCTAGAATTATGATACATTTTATGTATATTTACAAATTTTACATCTATTTATAGAAATGTTATAGTTCACATTGTCACATTAGATAACATTTCATAGGTGGTTATGGTTTGCCATAATTTTATTTCTATTTAAAATTTTAGGTATATATGATTGACCATAGTTTATTTCTATTTAAAATTTTAATAAAGTTTAATTATTTCAATGCATCCAATCACACTTATATTACATTTTCATGTTTGCCTATAGAATTATGTCTGTTGACTTTTCTATAGAGTAATAATTATTTTGGGATTAATTTATAAATAACTTTTACCCATTTTCTTATTGTCAGCTTAAATCCCTCTACTTTTTACTGTTTCTGATTCTCTCTCCTTTCTAAAGACAAACCATTCCAAGAAGTTTTGCAATGAGTGTTCTTGAAACATATGTTATTGTTTGAAGATTTGTTTAGAATTTTTAAATTAAGAAGCACACCAGCCTGTGTGATCATAAGATGTCAATGGGATCAAGTATGAGGCTTCAAAGCCTCATGATCATGAGGTGGTGAAGGAATCCAGTGTCAGGCATCAATGAGCTAAAATTATATTATTATTAATAAGGGGGGTACAGATTGGGGACCCAAAGCCCATCAATGGGTGAGATGACATCCTCTTGCAGAGGGGATACAAGGAGGAGATGCACCAGTTAAGATACAGGGTAGTAGCAATGAAATATACAACCTTCCTCTAGTTCCCAAATGCTGCCTCCCACTCACTATCATGACCCAAATTCTACCACAAAAATCCAGCTAGACCAGGAGATGTACAGTGAAGTTGGAAACATGGGAAACTTAGGATAGATGATCCATCAAGACTAGTTAAAAAAATAAGAGTTGTAATAACAGGAGAGTGGAGGGATGGAGGAATAGAAAGGGAGAACCAACTTCAGGGATCTACACGTAACCTCCTCTCTGGGACACAGACAACAGGGAAGCGAGTGTTGGGCACATTGGACAGTGTACAGTATGAAAAAAATAACAATTTGTAAACTACTAAAGGTTCAAGGGGAAGGGTAATATAGAGAGCTGATACAGGGGGGCTGGAGGGAGGGAGGATGTTTTGAGAGTGATGAAGGCAATAAGTGTGTAAATGTGGCCTGCATACAATTGATGTTTGTATGCATTGTGATGGGATTTGTATGAGCCCCCAATAAAATTCATTTAAAAAAAGGGAGGGGATGGGAAAGAAGAGCTTATAACAAGGGATCATGTGGAAAATATTTGGAAATGAATGTGGCAATATATGTACAAATATGTTTGATATAAATGATGTATTGAATGCTATAAGAGCTTTAAGAGCCCCCCAATAAAATCATTGGGAAAAAAATCATATCAATATTAATGGGGGGGCAGACAATTTGACATCCCCTTACAAAAGGGTCACAAGGAAGAGATGAGCCAATCAGGATCCAGTATAACACCGATGAAACATACAACTTCCCTCTAGTTCTGTAATGCGTCCTCCCCTTTCCACTAATACCACCCCAATTCTACCTTACAAATCAGCAAAGGAAGAGCATGTACACTGGTACAGATAAGAACTCAAAACACAGGGACTCCAGGACCAATAAACCCCTCAGAACCAACCTTGAGAGTAGCAGTACCAGGAGGGGAAGGGGAAGTTTGGGGGAGAAAGAGGGAACCAATCACAATTATAGACTTAGAACCCTCTCTCAGGGGCATGGACAAAATAAACATGGGTGAAGGGAGACAGTGGTCACAGTAGGACATGGAAAAAAGAATAATTTATTAACTATCAGGGGTTCACAAGGGTGGGGGAGGGGGAAATAAGCTGATACCAAGGGCTCAAGTAGAAAGAAAATGTTTCGAAAGTGATAATGGCAACATATGTACAAATGCACTTGACACACTGGGTGTATTTATGAATTGTGATAAGAGCTGTAAAAGCCCCAAATAAAATAATAGAAAGAAAGAGAGAGAGAGAAAAGTTTGTGGCAAGCAGGCTAATTATTCCCACAACATGGGAAGCTCAAGCCCACAGAAGCTCCACTGGAGGGAAAGAAGAAGTCTGCTCTTTCTAGTCTAGCATGTCCTAAGGAGGGTCACTGTGTACCTTAACTGACTTGATATCACACAACTACCCTATATCTGGATCACCCCTCTTTATTGAGTTTATTTTTCTGTTTTGTCTGGAAAAATACCTCTCACTTGCCCTTGCCCTTGCCCTTGCTGTATGCATATTCAAAGATCCTGCATTTTTTTATCAATTAGTTATGTTTAATCAGGTCTCTTTTTTTGTGGGCACTGGTGGTTGTGGGCACTACCCAGTGCTGCTCCTGAGAGCCGCCACTGGATTTGAACCACCAAACCCGCAAGCCACAGTCCTGCACTTACTCCACCGGGGCTCAGCCTAATCAGGTCTCTTCAAGCCAATTTTTACTCACATCAACACAATGTGTGTTGGAGTAGAATTGTGCTTCATGCGATTTCCAGTGGCAGATTTTTCTGAAATAGGGTGCCCAGCTTTTCATCTGAGGTGCCTCTGGATAGACTGCAACCCTGAAACAATTGGTAAACAGCCAAGGTCATAGCCATTTCACTATCCATAGCCATATTCACTATGTAATTCAGGGAGGTGGAGAAATGATAAGATATATAAGGATATTAAAGAGAAATATAAAACTGCCTTTGCCTAAATTTATTAGCATACCTTATAATAGGTACTGTTATAGCATCTTTGAACATATCATACTTCTTTGATCTCGTGCAGTCCCGTAGTTATAAATACCTTGTATGTATTGATGAGTCTGAAATTTTTCTTTATATTTATTGATAAATATAACAATGAGCAGTATGATTTTAGCATGCAGGACCAGTAAGTAATAGCCTTTCACTGTAATATACTGTATATGACACTACAATACTAGTCAATTATTTCACAGAGAATCTGATTGCCATTCTCTTCTGCAAGGTAAATGATCAAGATTTTGCCTGAGAATTATCAGCAAACACCCTGATAGGATTATGTCACCTGACCTATTGATTTTGGGAGTATCTTGACTGTACAATGCCATGGGAGAATTGCTCAAAATCAATCAATCTCCTCTCTCTCTCTCTCTCTCTCTCTCTCTCTCTCTCCACCCCCCCCCCATAAGTACATCCTGATCATGGCACTTATTTAAGTGGTATCTATATTTCTCACAACTATGTAAAATGCATGATAGATAAAATTTATTGTATATAATTTTAGTATTACTTTTCTGGGATGGTGTCTTCTGGTTCGTGCTTCTCAACACTGAAACAATTCATGTGGCAGAAGCACTTTTACAATCCAAGTAAGTTTTGTGATGCAAAGGAAAGTTTTAAACTATACACGTTATACACAGAAGGCATGCAAGACCACATGGTGGGGGCCTGTGGGAAAATTCACCACCGAAAATGGCCACTTCAGGGGAGGACGAAAAATCAGGTGGAAAATGGTCATTAAGAGAAATCCACAGAACCAAAAAAGAAAAGAGTACCAGCCTCAGTGGGCGAGTATGCTTGCTTGCGTGTAGCACACACAAGAGAGATCCCACCCTTTGACCTGAGAGAGAGTGAGAGAGTGAGAGTGAGAGAGAGAGAGAGAGAGAGAGAGAGAGAGAGACCTGTCCTAGTCTCTTCTATTTATTCCCTCCTATCCCCAGTTGAGGAGAGTGGGTGGAGATGCAAACATTGGCCATTCTTAGTGGCTGAGTTCAGGAGCATGTGTGATGCAATGTTGCTGGTGCCTAGTCGGCATGCCTGGGTTGACTTTCACCTGTGCATAGGTGGCCTTGAGCTCAGCATGGATTGTCCCCATTGGTGTCTGATGTGTGCCTGATTTCTTTCAAACCCCTCTCCATATGCCCTTAATTTTTTTTTTGGCATGGCCAGCAAATTTTCGTTTAGTGTAGGCTTTTGGTAATCTTCCTACCTTTCAGCATTATTGAATTTAATTTCAAAACAAAGGAAAATGCAACTAAGAATTGGAAAATGCACAAACACATATTAAAAAGGAGATTTAAAATGATCTGAGAATATACGGAAGAATGTTCAACTGTACTCAACCTCACAGAAAGCCAATTGTTAGCTGTTATCTTTAAGTTGGTTAAAACTCCTAACAACGCTAGGGACAACCGAAGAACCACTGCCTGGTCCTGCCCCGTCCTCTGAACCGTTGCTGTGTTTGAACCCCTCGGTGCAGCCCTTGGGTAAATCTATACCCTTAAGGTCTTTCCTCAGTTTTTACTGTCCCCCACTTCAGCAAGCATGACACCTTTCAGGGACTGATCGCTCCTGACACCAGGTTCAAAGTATGTGACATAAAGTCTTGCCATCTTTGCTTCCAGGGAGGATTATTTATGTGCTTCTTCTGAGATATGTTTACTTAGCTTTTATGGAAGGTCTTATTACTTTCAATATTTTTCACCAGCAACACATCTCAAATTCTTCTTTGTCACCTTTATTTATTGTCCAATTTCCCATGAATATGAGACAACTGGTATTACATGACTTGAGTCAGGTGCCTTGTAGTTCTCAGAGAGATATCTTTGCTTTTCAACATCTTAAGACTGTCCTGTGCAGAATATTTATCCAATGCAGTATGTCCTATGATTTCTTAACTGTTGCTTCCATGAGCATTGCTTGTGGATCCAAGCAAGATGTAATTCTTGACAACATCTATCTTTTCTGCTTATCATGCATGATGTGACCTCTTGGTCCAGCCTGGGGATTTTGACTTTCTTTAAATTTAATTGTAAGCCTTACTGAAGTCTGCAGTTCTTGAACATCAGCAATAAGTGGACTAAGTTCTCCTGGCTTTCAAAAAGCAAGGTTGTGTCACCTGCATGTCACAGATTGTTAATGAGCCTTTCTTCAATTTTGATGCTGCATTCTTCTTCATGCAGCCCCTCAGATGATTTTCTCAGCACAATGAATGAATAGCATGGTGAAAGGATACTAACAAACAGCTCCTCTGATTTTAAACCACTTTTAAATATAGACCACAGGAAAAAAATTATAGACTACAGTTTTACATTCTCTTGTTCTGTTCAAATAACGGTTTCTTAGTCTGGGTACCGGTTTTGCATGAACACAATGAAGTGTTGTGGAATTCTGATTCTGCTCAATGTTATGCATAATTTATTATGATTCACACCGTTGAATGCATTTGTATGTTCAATAAAAATGAATAAGCATCTTTCTGATATTCTCTGCTTTCACCAATATTAATCTTATGTCAGCAATTGTGTCCCCCTTCATAAATCTGAATCTGTCTTGAATTTCTCTTGATTCACTGTTACAATCACTATTTAACGATATTTAGCAAAAATTTTCATGTCTTGCCAATATTAACCAATAATTTCTGCATGCTGTTGGATCAGTTTGTTGTCGTGAACATTGTAAATGCATACCTCCTGTATTATTTTTGGATGCCATCATGTCATTTCATACCATCAAGACCACATGTGACAGAGTAGCACTGCCCCAGGAGATTTACTTAGTGAAAACAAATGCCCATGCTTTTCTCTTGTAGAACCATAGGGCTGATTTAAATTGCAAGCTTTCAGCCATTTTGCTGTCAGGAGTTCCATATGTTTACTTTATGAGCCAGGTATTCTTTTCCCTTGGAATTTTCAAAGAGAAATTAAAGGATGTACTCATGTGAGTAGTTTTACAAAAATTTAAAGAAATTGTATTCATTATCCTAAATTTAGAAATACCACCACTTTCCATTTTCAGATAAATTGAAAAGCATTGTATCATAAAAAGAAAGTAACTATTGTTACAGGCAGTAACATGGATGGATCTCATGGCATTATGCAACATGAAATATACCCTATACAAAGAAGTACATAATATAGAAATAATTTGTTTAAAGTTTTTCAGAAAGAAAACTAAGCTGTATCAAAAAGCAGATCAGTTATTTGTGAAATAAGGAGCATGGTAATTGCTGTGAAGCTATTAATATAATGTTTGAAGAACTATTTAGGAGAGATTTATATACTCAGTATATTTATTGTGATTTTTCATCCACATATGTGTACATGTGCAGGCACATATGAAATTTTACCCTTTCTGTCTATACAGTTTGGAATGCCACTTATAACCCAATTATAACTTTGCCAATCCTAACAGCTAAACTTGTTTTTTAAAATAGAGAACAAAAGAAACATAGGCATTGATGACTTCCAGTTCTCTATCCAATTTAGTTTTCAAAGTCTATCTCATATTTTCAGGATGATTTGAGAGTTGGGTAAGGTGAATTCCCAGAGAAGTATTCTATTAGGATTTGCAGAAGAAAACATGTGGCTGAGGAAATGGAGTTTCTCATTTTAATAGGGATCCTAAAGGAAGGATTGCTGGAAAAATGTGAAATTTGGGAGGGATTAAAATAAACTATTCCAGCTTTTGATGAAGATTATCTCCTATAGTCCGTTGCTTCCTAGGTGGTGTTTGTAAGAGGAATCTGGACTTCCATAGTTTTTTTTTCAAGATATGAATATTTTTCAGTTATTCTCCCTCCTGTAGAATAAATTTTTATCAGTTTCTTTAATAATCTAAGTTCTTTTGGAACATAAAAACATGAGTTCAGGTTTCTATCCTTGTGTGTATAGTATAGATGTGTGCGAGTGTGTGCAGTAGTAAAAGTGCTTTCCACAAATAAAATAGTACACAGGACTTTGAAGTCTACTTTTCCCTATTGTGACTATATTCTTACATAACTTCTAAGTGGATCTTATTGATACTTCAATTTTAATTTCCTGTGTGTGTTATTACCCTTCACAATTTTAAGATAGGGATATAATTCTCAATTCTTTCATTTCTAATGTCTAATTTCAGTTTTTACTGACACAAATTCCAAATATTGTTACTATAAATATCTCTCATAGAGATTATTTCTCTATATTAGTTGTCTTTCATAAAGTCTAACTAACATCACAGCCTAGCAAAAAGTTTGAGTCATCCAGCCTCTGAGAGCCCAGAATCCCATAGGGCAAGCAGGAAAAATAGATTAATTTTTTAAATTTCTATTGTATCTGAGTATGTCAATACTAACTGTAATCGTGGTATATATCACAAATCTTTGCCCTGAAATTCTGCCTGATGTAGTTTTAGTGTTTATTCTTCATGATAAAGATCCAAGAAACTAGATCCCAGGAAAGTTGGCACTTTTAGATATATATGCATCTACACCTGCACATATTAGAATAATAAAATGGCCCTCCTTGGTCAACACAATTCTAACTTATCTAAAAAGATAGCCCTGAGTTGAAGACTTGTTGGGGACAGAGAAATCATAGGAAGTCCACTTTAATATTCACTCATTGTCTTTATATTAGTAAATGTCCGCTTTGCCATAATTGTGAGGAAACTCTAATTAAAGTACTTTGTAAGCGAAGCTGTCATCATTTTCCCCTTTACAATGAAAACAGTCTGAGATAATCTATTTATAGTAGTAGACATTTAACCATCAAGTCAGATTTAGCAGGAAAGTTGGAAAACAAACCCGAGGGTCTCTCATAGATCCAATTAGTGTATTTAGAGGAAGACACAAGTTCATGTGAAATGAAAAGAACTCAAGAAACACTTTAAATTTACAAGCACTCCAAATGCAGTATATTTGTTTCATTATTTAAATAATTACAATGTACAATATAATTGTTTAGAGTAGCATAATTATCCTATTGTTCACCAAATAGGAAATTGTGTACATAACAATCAATTAGGATTATGTCCTTGGAACAAGTCTATATATAAGTATCATGATATTTCCAAAAGAAATCTATCATTTATTTAATTTAAATTTTGAATGTCAGACTTATCTGTTGCCTATGAATTCTGATAGAAAGATAAAAATAATTTTCAAAGTAGCTTCACTAGCATTTGATACTGGTATACTAAAATCTTGTTTCTTGTACTTTAAAAGGAGAATGATATGTGGCAAAACATAAATGGAGAAGGACATGTATCTCACTTTTTGAATGAAAAAATATAAATTTATATTTTGGAACCAATATATGATCAAAGTTTTAAATTATTTTGTGTCATAATCTAGTCTGGCACAACTTCCTCTGAATGTCATCTAACTAGTTATGAATGACAGTCATGACAGAATGAAGTCAATCATTTCAATTTGTAACAAATAAAAGAAAAACATTGTGTCAATAGGGAAAGAGGGGTCCTGGAAAGAATTATTCAAAACTCACATGCATGAGCCACATTAAGGATGTATTGAATCTTAATATCATGGGATGCTGTGCCCGAGGAACAGATGTGAATTTGTATGTGTGTGTGTGTGTGTGTGTGTGTTTGTACGCTGACTCAGTAAGAGGGTAATTAATGTCATAACTATCATGAAGAGAATGAGAAGGGGATGGTAATGTTAAAAAAACAAATGTACTAGTTAATTTCAGCAAAAATAAAGAAGCAGACTATTATTACGATCTTTGTAGTTTTGATAACTAGTCTAGGGTTGTCCATACCTCATACCAATGGCTTTGCTAAGCACATTCTTTACATCCTTATTCCTCAAACTATAGATCAGCGGATTCAACATAGGAGTCACTGTGGTATAAAACACAGAGGCCACTTTCTCCTGGGCCATATTATTAGATGCTGGTTTCAAATACATGAATACCATGGATCCATATAAAACTCCAACCACTGTAAGATGGGAGCCACAGGTGCTAAAGGCTTTGGACCTGCTTTCAGATGAGGGTATCCGAAGAATCTTGGCGAGTATAAAGGAATAAGAGATGATAATGGCCACAGTCGTTACTAACATATTAAATCCACCTCCAATTATCACCAGAAATTCATTGATATAGGTGCTTGAGCAGGAGAGCTTTAGGAGAGGAAGTATATCACAGAAATAATGGCGGACAATGTTGTCCGCACAGAAGGAAAGCCTTGTCATGAAAACAGTGTGGATCATAGCTCCGAAGGATGCCATGATATAGACTCCACTAACGAGCATATTGCAGACCTTTGGGGACATGGTGACACTGTAGTGCAGTGGACTACAGATAGCAACGTATCTGTCATATGCCATAGCAGTCAGCATGTAGCACTCAGCAATAGCAAAAACACAGAAGAAAAAGAGCTGGGTCATACATCCGTGGTAAGAAATTGCATTTTTCTCACACACAAAGTTTCCCAGGAGTTTCGGAGTGACGACTGAGGAATAACACAGATCTAGAAATGACAGATTACCAAGAAAGAAGTACATGGGCGACTGGAGCTTGGAGTTGAACGCAATGAGGAGGATCATACCCAGGTTCCCCACGACAGTGACAGCATATATTGCCAGAAACACGAAGAAGAGCGGCACTTGGAGTTGTGGTTTATCTGTCAATCCCTCCAGGACAAACTCGGTCACTGCAGAATCATTATTCTGTCCGGCCATTTTCTTCAGGAAATAGGGTGTGTGAACCTTAGGGAAAAAGGAAGGAAGGGGAAAAAAAGGAAGGAAGGAAGTTGTTTGTCTGTTATTAGTAAAACATTTATTAGTGTTATAAAAATTAAAACAATTTAAAGGTGCTGGTCATAATGTGGTGAACGCTGAGAGAAAGATTTCCACTCCTGTGACCATTCACCTTGGAAACCCACGGGGCAATTCCACTTTATCCTACAGTGTTGCTCTGGGTCAGATTTGACAGGATGGCAGTGAGAAGACTCTTATGAGTGATAGGAAAAAACAAAGCATAAATACAATGTGATCTTTAAAATGCAAGGAACCTTTGTCTACAGTATAAAGTTGTCGTTGCTTGTGTACCCTTCAAGATTTTGTTCTTGTTTTTTTTTTTTTTGTGGCTGTAAAAAACTGGAACTTGGCAGTTAGGGTTGAATTGTGATTACCTATTACAGTGCTGGCACTTTCAGTTGTATGAATAGCAAGCGTATTGTTATTATTATTAAATCTTTAGAGACTAACTTTGGCCTTTCTTGTGCATGAGCTTCTTTCTGCCCACATATACATAGTACTTCTCAAAGAGAAACTGGCAATGGGATTTATGAGTATCAAGATTCATAATTTTAAAGGGAGATACAGAGACCATGATGCTTACAATTCAGCAGGTCTTCAACTTAATCTTGGATTGTGTTCAATTGAGGGAATATCTGTTATATTTGTTTTTCTCTCTAGGATAAACTTTGGAGACTACTGTAGGTGCATAGGAGGAAACAAATGATGTATGAATGAGTTGATGACATCTATTCCTATTTCTCCCTTCCCTGCACACCCAATAGGCAGCTAAAATCTTTATCTGTAGCTTCAGTTGTATTGACTTAAATAACAAATACATATATTACTTTCATTAAATATTAATTTGTAATGTACCCTAGGAAATTCCATCATACAATGAACGATTTAATAAAAACATACTCAGCATTTTGTGTACTTACTTGAATGCTCACCAAAGTAAAAGGGTTGCTGCTTCTACTTAATTTATATCTTCTCTCTGGTGAGGTGATAAATTCACAGTCAATTTCATGGCAAAACTGGCTGTGTCAGAATCTATTTGAACTTGTTGAGAGAGTGGTGTCACTAGCCCATCACATCAAAAGTCAAATGGTACCCACTGGGAAAAAAAGAACTGGAATCTGAAAAATTCTCAAACTAGATTCCTCCTTCAGTTGTGTCACTTTCTCAGCCTGTGACATTGAGAAAACCATTTCACTTTTCCTCTTCTATAAACGATGGGGTTGGTCTGAAGATTTCAAAGCTGTTTGTAGCTCTAAAATTTTACAACTCTGATTCTGCCTTGAATAAATGACAATGAGGTGCCCTTCTTTTGTATTTCATGGGTTCAACTGATTGGTTGCTTGTAGTTCTTTGATCTCCAAGGAGATGCAAGACTACAGTAGTCTCCTAGGATGATAAGTCCAGTGGACAATCTTCAAAGTGAAATTCTCTTGAGAAGAAAAGCAATTACTTGGTTATGTTTTCAACCAAAATAATGGCACTCCCAGAATATTGGCATTTGAGATATCCAGCATTAAAGTTTTGTTATTACTTTTTAGAGGTAAAAATCTTTATGCGGTAAAGGGTAATGGCTCACTTGTGAAAAGAATGCAGACTCATTCTGAACAGAATTTCAACAGTTTCCTGAAACTGTTGTCAGGGATGTCAAAGAGCAGTGATCTGCCTCGTGTCTGTTTGTGTTCCATTAGAAGAGCAGTGTAAATCTTGCTTATAGAGTTTATTCTTTTTAAAAAATGTTGTTATTGGGGGCTAATATAGTTCTAATCACATTATATATATATATATATATATATATATATATATATACACATTATACATGCCATCATCACTCTCAAAACATTTGTTTTCTACTTGAGCCCTTGGTATCAGCTCCTCCTTTTTTCTCCTCCCTCCCTCATGAACCCTTGTTGATGTATAAAGTATTGTCATTTTGTGGTATATCACACTGTCCAATGTCTCCCTTCACTCACTTTTCTGTTGTCTGCCCCCCAGGGAGGTGGTTATTTGTAGCTCCTTGTAATAAATTCACCCTTTCTACCCCACCCTGCACCCACTTTCCTGGTATTGCCACTGTTGGCACTGATCCTGAAGGGATCATCTGTTCTGGGTTCCCTGTGATCCCCATTCCTGTCTGTCCCAGTGTACATCCTCTGGTCTAGCTGAATTTATAAGGTAGAATTGGGATCATGATAGTAGGGGGAGGGGGAACATTTAGGAAACAGAAGAAAGTTGCATATTTCATTGTTGCTACACTGGACCCTGACTGGCTCATCTCCTCCCCGTGACTCTTCCAGTTGCCACATCCTCCACCACCTCCCATTCACAACGATATGATTTTTTGTCCTATGATGACTGATACTTAATCCCTTTGACAGCGCATGACCACATAGGCTGGTGTGCTTCTTCAATGTGCACTTGGCTGCTTCTGAGCTAGATGGCCACTTGTTTACCTTCAAACTTTTAATATTCCAGACACTATATCTTATGATAGCCAGGCACCATCAGCATTCTTCAACACATTTGCTTATGCACCTGCTTTGTCTTCAGCGATCAAGCAGGGAAGGTGAGCATCATGGAATGTCAGTTTAATAGAACAAAGTATTCTTGCATTGAGGATGTACATGAGTGGAGGCCCAATGTCAATCTGCTATCTTAATTCTAAACATAAATATATTTCCCAGTTCTCATATATAAATATATTTACATATGTATGTGCCTTTATTTAGACCTCCTTAAATGCCCCTTGCCTCCTATTTCTTTCCTCTATTTCCTTTTACTTTTCTCTTGTCCCATTATCTTACTCAGCCTTCATTTCAGTTTCAGCAATTCCTCTCCTTGGTTCTGTTGCTTTTACCTGCAGGTTGTTTGTCCAGTATATTTTATCTAGATAGACAGGCAGAAATAATAACATGCACAAAAACAACATAGGGCAAAGCAAAACAACAACAAAGCATAACAAAAATGAGGGGGGAAAGCCTGTAAATACTGTAGGGACTATTTTTTGGCCTTTAGGAGTGTTTCCATTGAGTCCGATGAAATGCCATGCCCTGATCCCAATGACTATTTTGGTACTCCATCAGGATTTTATTGCTCTGCTTTCTCAGTGGGGTAAGATAAGACACAATTCCCACACTGTGTCTCCATTGCTTTTCCATGTATGTAAGTGCCCTGTTTCCTCACTACCAATTTTTTGTTCAGTTTCCCCACTACTCCATTATAATTGGCTACCATATATTTCCCAGGATTTGGTCTGGCCCCTGCTATACTACCTGGACTGCACCCCAGGAATGTTTGTATACAGTAGCTTTATTCCTATGCCCCTTTTGCATATATATCTTAAGCTTACCTCATCAGACATTTTGTACTTGTCTTTTTGTGCTTGGCTTACTTCGCTTAGCATGATTTACTCCATCTATTCCCAAGCAGCAATGTGCTTTATAAGTTCATGACTGCTTTTTAGTAATGCATAGTACTCCAATGTATCTATGTACCACAGCTTTTTAATCCACTCATCAGTGGATGGAAATTTGGGTTGTTTTCAACTCCTTCAATTTCTGCACCATTCCACAATGAACATTGGAGCACAGATCTCTGACTGTGATTTGTTTCTTGGCTCTTCTGTGTATGTGCCCAGGAGGGGAATTGCTGGGTCACATGGTAGCTCGATTTCCATCTGTTTTAGATATTGCCAAATTGCTTTCCATAGTGACTGTACATATCTACAGTTCTACCAGCAGTGAAAGAGAGTTCCTGTCTCCACACAGCCCCTCCAACACCTGTTGCTTTCTGATTTTTTGAATTGGCTATCTTTGAGGGTGTTAGGAGGTATCTCATTGCTGTTTTAATTTACATTTCTCTTATGGCTAATGATCAGGAACATTTTCTCATATTTTTATTTGTCATTCAGATTTTCACACCTGTGACACTTCTATTCAAGTCCTTTGCCCACCTCCTTAGTGGGCAATTAGTTTTGGTTTTTTTTGGAAACTAGCAGAGTATTGTAGATTTTAGTAATAAAGCCTTTATCTGATTTGTCATTGCTAAATATATTTTCCCAGTCCGTGAGCTCTCTTATTATTATCTTGGTGAATTCTTTTAATGTAAACAGGTGATTTATCTTCAGTGTATCCCACTTGTCAATTTGTGCCTCCTCTGTATTTGTGCCTTTCCCTCTTTCTTATAGCCTATGTATTCCTTGTGCCAAAGTTCTCAGGTTGGTCCCAATTCCCTCATTAATGACCCTAATAGTTTAGGGTTTTACCTCAAGGTCTGTGATCCATCATGAGTTTGTTCTTGTGTGTAGAGTGAGATAAGGATCTTGCTTCATTTTTCTTTACTAGATACACATTTTTTTTTCGAACACCACTTATTGAATAGAACATCTGTTTCCCATTTGATATTTTGGGGAGCCTTATCAAAGATCAGTTGTCTGTATCCTGATGATTTTATTTCTGGGTTTTCAGTTCTTGACCATAGGCCTAAGTATCTGTCACTATATCAATACCATGCTGTTTTGAACACTGTGGCTGTATAGTATGTGCTGAAGTCAGGTAAAGCAAGCCCTCTAACTTTGTCTTTCTTGAGGAGTTCTCTGCTAATTCTGGTTTTCTAATCTCTCCATATGAAGTTGATAATCATGATTTCCATTTCTTTGAAGAAAGACGAGGTTAATGTATCAGGATTGCATCAACTTATATAGTGCCTTGAGCAGAACTGACATCTTTACTATACTGGGTCTTCCGATTCCAGAGAATGGGATAGTCTTCCTTTTGCTGAGATCACTCTCGGTTTCTTTTAATAGTGTTCTGGAGTTTTTCTCATATAGATCTTTTGTTCTTTTAGTCAGGTATATTCCTAGATATTCCAATTTGTGCCTGGCTATTGTGAAAGGTACCACCTTTTTTATCTCCTCTTCTGTGATCTTATCTGGTGTTTATAGCAGTCTGATAAACTTCTGCTTGTTGATCTTGTACCCTCCACTCTGCCATATTCCTCTATTACTTCCAGTACTCTCCTTGTGGAGCTTTTGAAAATTTCCATATATAAAATCATATCATCTGTAAATGGTGATAATTTCACCTCTTCCTTCCCCAGGCAAATTCCTTTGATGTCCTCTCTTTGCCTTATGTTGTTAACAAAAACCCCTAGTACTATATTAAATAAGAGTGTAAACAAGAAGCATATTTCTCTGGTCCCCTTTTTCAGTGGGATTGTGTTTGTCTTTTCTCCATTGACTACCACATTGGCTGTTAGGTTTTCATATATAGCTTGTATTGTCCTGAGGAATTTTCCTTTCATTCCTATCTTCTCAAGTGTATTAAACAGGAATTGGTGTTATATGTTGTCGAATGCTTTTTCTGTATCTATCAACATTATTATATGGTTTTTATAGCTTTTCATGTCAGTGTGGAAGATGATACTAATGACCTATCTTAAGTTGAACCATCCCTGCATCCCTGGTATGAATCCCACTTAGACATGGTGAATAGTTTGTTTTATATTCTTCTGTATTCTATTCACCAGCATTTTATTAAGGGGTTTTGCATCAATGTTCTTTAGGGATATTGGTCTATACTTGTCAATTCTTGTGGGAACCTTGCCAAGTTTCAGTATCAGTATCATGCTAGCTTCATTGAGAGAGTAGAGGAGTTTTCCCTCTTTTTCTATGCTTTGGAAGAATTTGTATAGGATTGGTGTCAGTTTGTCTCTCAATGTGTGGTAGAATCCTTCTGTGAACCCTTCTGGTCTAGGGGATATTTTATTGGTAATCCCTTGATAACCTTGTCTATTGCTTCTATTGCTATGGATCTGTTGGGATTCTGGATGTCAATCTGAGATAGTCTAGGGAGGGTTGGTTTTCCAAGCTTTTGTCCATGTCTTCTAAGTTATTGATTTAATGGAGTATAGTCTTCATAGTACTGTGTAATTATCCTTTTGCTTTCATTAGGGTCTGTCCCTCTTCAACCCTCATTATTGCTATTGAAATTTGTTCGCTCCCCCCCTTACTTTTGTTAAGTTTGCCAGTGATTTGTCCATTCTGCTTGTGGTGGTCATGTATTCGATATGTCAATTTTATGCTTGAGATGTAGGGGTGGAATCTAGCCTGTTAATCTGGAGAAAGCCATTGAGTAGCCAATGAGGCCTGCGTGTGGGCATGGCTTTCTCCTGAGACTTCTTGGAAATCTCGCAATTTTTCCCTCATGGAGAGGAGAAGCTATCTTCCCAGTTTGGGAGATTAGTCACAGAGATGATAAATTACGGACAGTATAAGATGGCAGCATCCGAGGAGCTGAAGAAGCCAGAGGAGAAGCCACCAGGCCTTACCCTGATGGAACCAGATGTCTCAAGCTGGTGAAGCCATGTGCAGAGCCCTGCCAGTGCTGAGATGCTTCTACCACCACTGGATGTTGTTGATGGACCCTGAGCCCTGGAAGCAAGGAGCCATGGGGAGACCCCTGCCAGCGCCGGGATTCTGCACCCACTGGTCTGTGACTTTGTGAGTTGGAGGGAGAAGTTATAGACTGATATCGGGTATATGGGCTACTATCACTCTGTGATGTCATCTTATATCTATTGTATTGGCTATTTTCCTGCTTCCCTTTCTTCTCAGTGAGTTGTGCATGTGTGTGAGGGTGGATCATCCTTGACTTCTTTCCACCCTGAATTCAGTGCTATTTTGGGGGCAGTTTCCCTTTGTTGCCATCTGGGTGAGATTGTTCTATATGATGGTCTCTTATTTATGCTTGGTGAATGCTGTTCTGCCCATACTGGGTCAGCATGGACCTTTTGTAGTAGTTGATTTCTTCTAAGTTATTCTTTGAGTTTTCCCTTGCCTGGGAAGACTCTAACTTTTCCATCTCTCTTGATAGATAATTTGGTAAAGTGTTCTTCGATTTACATTATTTTCCTTCCAATCTTGGGCTATATTACTCCACTCCCTCCTCTTCTTCATGGTGTCCGCTGATAGGTCTGAGCATATTCTTATTTGGGAAACTTTATATGTGATTGCTTGTTTTTCCTTAGCTGCTCTCATGATTTTCTCCTTACCTTCAAAGTTGGATAGTTTAACTATTATGTGCCTTGGTGAGTTCTTCTTGGGAGTCAGTCTAGCTGTTGTTCTTTCAGCCTCTTGAATGGTTGCCTGATTTTCATTCATTAAGCTGGGGAAGTATTCCTCAAAGAATTTTCTGACTATTGTTGCAGATTATTTTTTTGTTGTGTCTTCTTCTAGTAATGCAATTATTCTGATGTTGTTCCTCTTCATAGCATCAGGCATAGCTCTTAGATTTTCTTCAGCTTCTCCAATGATCTTATTCATTTTTGTTTGCATTTTTTAAAGCTGCTTGGCTATCTTCTGGATCACTGGTGTGGTTTTCTTCTTCCTTCTGTTGATACACAAAGTCTGTGAGTCTATTGCTTTGTTTTGTTTCATTTCTAAGCTCTTGTGTTTCCCTTTGGTGTATGGACCTCTATCATTCCATCATATCATGTATGACTCCAAGCAGTATTTTGGAAATCAATGTCTGCTTCTCTAAACTCATCATTATGTTCAAGACATCTTCTCCCATTTCTTTTTTTTTTCCTTCTATCTTCTCATTACGATCGTTGGGGCTGATTTCTGTTTCTCTTGTGTTGATTTAGAGAAGCCAGGTGCCATTTTCTAGGGAGTCGAATTGCACCTGGGAGGAATGCTTCTTTGGACAGCCAGAAACTAATTTCACTATGGAATTGGCCTACCACTCTATCCTCCTGTGGCTTCACTCTTTTCCTAGACAACAAGTATTCTGCTATATGGAGGGAATGTTGGATGGTCCTCTCAGGGGACACTGGTTTAATTGTTATAAACCCACAAGAATGGTGCTGTACTGTGTGATCTCACAAGAAGCCGTGATGGTGTGGCCCATGGCAGTTTCGGGCACCAAAAATGGTGTGCGAAGGTCCCCTCTGCAAGGCGAGTGGCACAGAAGGGTAGTAGGTTGCCTGCTTTGATGGAAAGCGCACCGATTGTTGGGCGAAATGGCTCTGATCAGGAAAATTCCTGCAGAGCTTAGGAAGAGGTTGCTGCTGCAAGGTGGAATGTTAGCAAGTGTTGACTGAGCTACCTTAGCCTGTGTGAGGCACGACGGAGGAAGTTTCTCCTCTTAGGATGAAGTTCCTTCAGTCACGCAAGACCAGAGATGACAGACGTTCCCCCAGCCAAACACGTAGAAATTTCCTGCAAGAAGCTAGGCATAATATCCCTTGGTGGAGGGCAGGTGGACTTCCCCAGTCTCAGGCTATGTTGCACAGGATGAAGTTCTTCTATCTGGGTGGGACAGGTGTAAATAACCTAGGCTAAGGGGAGTAGTCTGGAGGTCCAGAGTGGCATGTGGGAGAAAATGGAGGTTGAAAAAAAAACCCCAGAACTAAGACCGTTGAGAATGTGGGGGGATAGAGGCCTGGGGTCAACTCCAAATGACCCCAGCTCCTGCTGAGCTGTGGTGGGGATAAGGTCAAACCCTAGCTGCCTCCACAGTGGTAAATTAAAAGACTCCAGCCCCTCAAAATCTTGTGGATCTGTGCTTACTTATCTTTATGATGCTTCTCTCGCAATCAGGTGTCAATGTTCAATTCCCCTCTCAGTAAATCTCCTGGCCTGTGCTACTGGTAAGTGTTACTCAGTCACCATCTTCCTGGAAGTCAGAGTTTAGTTTTTGTATCATGTTTAACGTCAAATGATAATTATTCTCACAGAATTTTGAGTAAACAATTATCTGATTATCCAAACAGGAAGATACAATCATAGTTGTTTGTGTTCCAATCACCTCTAAAAAAAGCTTTTCTTCCTGGTTTTCATGCAGATTCATAAGATGCAGGGAACTTCTCAATCTATAGTAAGATTTCTTGTTTTCTCTCAAAGTAAAATTGCTCACTTAAGATAATGGAGTTCAATATTATCTCGTGATGCAGTGGTTAAAACAATCAGTTACTAAGCAAAATGTAGGCAGTGGGAATCCACCAAGTGGAAAATAAGTGACTTTCAGATTCCCTAAGGTTTACAACTTTGTAAGCGCCCCTCACCGCCATGAGGCTGTTCTATCCAGTTCGGTAGTTTGCTGGGTCAGAAGTAGCAGCAGTGGGTTCCATGTGGTTTTGAAAGAGATAGTCTAGGAATCTGACACATAGGTCTCAGGACTCCTAGAAAAGAATGGTTTCAACTTCATCTCTAGGCACTTCATTTTCCTAATGATTTGGTGATTCCACCCCCACCCCCCTTCAATATTAGTAGGCACACTACTCATTGCCATTGAGAAAAATGCCAATTCATGGTGACCCTTTGTGGGTTTCTAAGACTGTCACTGGTGTAGAAAGTCAATTCTGTCTCCTGCAAAGCTGCTAGTCGTTTTGCATGCCACCACCAGATTGCAGCCCAGTGGGTAACCAGTACATCACCAGAGATCCTTAGAGATGCATCAAGAAAGCACACTGAGATATCACTATTAGAACTTTGATAAAGTTCTCTACTACTGCTTTAACTATGAAATCTCAAATTTCTCAGGTCAGCAAATATGTACATGTGAATAAAGCAATGATAGTACTCTTACACCTGCTTCCAAATCATTGGCATTTTGAACAAGAATTAGCTTCTAATATTTGCCTTCATTATTCTACTGGTGGTTATCTTCTAAAATGCAATTGCTGTCCTAATCACTTTCTTATACTTAATTTTCATGGCTGTTCAGAAAGATAGAAAATCTTCTAAGGCGCTAGATAGACTTTCTTGATATTCAATTGAGTAAATAATTTAAACCATGAACTACAGTACTAATCAGTACAAATAACTTTTGTACTAATTAGTTCATTTCTTTTTGCTTATCTATTTTTATATAGTGCATATACTACACTTACTGAAAAGTTACTTTAGTTTGTTTACAAAAATAGACAAACTTTATTTTTAAACTCTAAAGCAAAATTTGTGAGGTTCCTGAAAAAGAACCCAATATCTTGGAAACTATTGCAATTATTTTTTTGTCTACTTACATAAATGGTTTAGCCTTGATTCAGTAAAATTTAAAATTTGAGTTTCATGATACATATCAGTAGAACTTTTCTTTTCACTAGTATGAAAGAAAGCTTTTACTTTTCTATGTGCAGATTGGCATCAACATTAGTCCATCATTTTTAAGTGCTGTCGAGTTGATTTCAAGTCACGGAGGCCGTAGTTATTAAAAAACAACGTTGCTCCATAGGGTACTCTAGCTTGTATTCTTTCTGGAAGCTGATGACCATCTCTTTTCAGCCAGGGAATTTTGGTTAGCAAATGAGTGCTTATCTTTTTTGATCCAAGACTCCTCATGTAATAGATAGATAGAATATCCTTTATAATAAATGGTTTGGTAAAAGTACACTCATAATTGTGTGCATAGTAGAAGCATCATAGGCCTACACAATTTTCATACTTAATTTATACTAACATTGTATAATACAAGAATAGATATAAATTTGTGCTGTTGCTGCTGTTTGGTGCTGCAGAGTCAGTTCCACCATCCAGTGACCTTATGCAATATTCCCTTGTTCTGTTCCTACAATGGCCTCTTGATGCACGTTAAAGTTCCTCGTGAGCACTATGAAGTCTTTTGGGATTCCCATTCTCCTCAAGGTTATGCATAGTTTTTTATGATCCACCTAGTTGAGTGCTTTGGCATAGTTGACAAAATACAAGTAAACATGTTTTGTTACTTTCTGATGTCAGCCAAGATGAAACTGACAGCAGTAATGATAGCCTTTGCTTCATGTCCTCTTCTTAATCCATCCTAAACATCTGGCAGCTACCTATCAATACTGCTATAGGCTTTTTTGAATAATCTTCAGAAGCTCTTTGCATGTGATATTGTTCTACAACCTGGGCATTCTGTTGTGTTCATCTTTCTTTAGAATGGGTACATATATGGATATCTTCCCATGAGTAGACCAAGTAGCTGTCTTCCAAAGTTTTTGGTATAGATGAGTGAGTACTTCCAATGCTTCATCAGCATGTTGAAACATTTTTGTTGGTATTTCATCAATTTCTGGAGCTTTGTATTGGGATAATGTTTTCAGTGCATCTTGAAATTCTTTCTTTAGAATCATTGGTTCCAGCTTTTATGCTATCTCCTGGAATGATTGAAAGTTGATTAGTTATTTTGGCCTTCCATATAAGACTATAGATATTAACCTATCATAGACAGTATTGTACTTCAAGATGTCTTAAAAATTCTTCTTGTTGGTGAATTTAATGCCATTTCTCTTGCATTTCATTATTCTTGGCATGCTAAACAATATGATTTGTTCAACTTGACCATTGCCAGTCAATTTCAGTATATCATGTCTATGGTATCAATCTTCATGTGTTCCATTTCACTTTTGAGTACTTAAAACAATTTTACTTGATTCATACTTCTAATTATTAGTGGGGATGTGCAGTTGTTACTTCTCCTTTTGAACCATTCTCAATGAATAAATGAAGGTCCTGAAAACTTTGCTCCAGCTACATCAAATCTATTTTGAGGCAATAACTCTTCCACAGTTGTATTTTGTATACTTTCCAATCCAAGGAAAATGTTTTTCAGTACTATTTCTCACAGTGTTCCACTAATATTCATAAGATTTTCAGTGACTAGGACCTCATATTCAGACAGCCAACTACTATCTTTTTCTTGTGAGTCTGGATGCTCTGCTGAAACCTTCTTACCCAGGTTGACTCTCCTGTTGTCACAGCAAATGAGTACTATGTAACAAACTGACAGACAAATGGTCCTAAATAGAATTGGAAGAAAAATGTGGACTAAAACTAAAAAGAAAAATAATAACAACGAAACACACCCTTACTGGTCACACCCTGATACTATGGACTTTAGGCCATTGAGTGGATGCTGAGTCCTAACAACCCAATATCGGTTTTCTGAGGTTTGAAATATATGCAAGATCATATAATCTGAACGTTCTTCTGTGGAACATCTGGTAATGTTGTACCAGTGTCATGGAGGTTAGCAGTCCAAAACTTACTGGAGAAACTTACCAGGGCATCAGGTTTTCCTGTAATTACTTTCACTTGGAGGCTGAGTCAATTCTGATTCATACTTACCCGATAGAATGGGATTGAACTGACCAATAGAGTGCCCTGGCTATAATCGTTAAAATGTAGATTGCCCCACAAAACAACCTGACTGCTGAGAACCACAGACTTTTAGGTTAGCAACAGAGTATTTAATCTATACACCACCAAGGAGATGCTATCTCATTATTATTCTGATTTATATCATAAAAATATTCACTATGTGCCTTTCACCTAATGCTTAAGTATTCACTGATAGACATAAAAAGGTGAATTGTCCGTGTTCAATAATAGATCCCCAGAGAAATTACAGAGAATTTTTCTTCCCTCTGGATATTATAGTTTAAGAAACCTTTTGGTGTAGTTCTATTCTGTCTCACAACATTTCTATAAACTGGAATTGACTGGAAGCACAGGAAAACATCCTTCTAAATTCAGATTGATTCAAACCTACACACAATTTCACTATAGAGTGGGGAATCATGTGAGGATCATGAAGGACCAGGAAATGCTTCATTCTGTTGGGCATAAGGTCTCTATGGAACCTATTAGTGGCACCTAACAGGAGCAAAGTATAATGTTAAGTAGCTAATTTCCCCAAGATAGAACACTTAGGCTAATATAGCTGCAATTTTGTAGAAATAATTTCACTGAATATAATTCACATATCATGCAATTTAATTGTTCAATCATATTAGGAAGATTTGTACAAGCAAAACAATCAATTTCAGAAAAATTTTCTATTCATACTCATTGTTTGTTACTAGCTCTCCAATTCCCCATTCACCCCTGCCATGTCCCTAGGCAATTAACAATCTGGTCACTATCTCTTAAGATCTATCATGAATTACAAATATGGAAAATCATGCATAAAACAGGGGAAATTAACAAACAATGACAACAACAAAAACAATAACTAGACAAAGCATAGGAAAATCTCAATAAAAAAGAAAGAAGAAAATACTGAAAACTGAAACAAAACTAAAAATGATCAAAACATATATCAAATGATAACGTATTGCATCTCACTACATCTGCCATAATAGATTTTACAATTGTCTCTGCCTGGAAGCAAGGCTATTCTTATCCCTCACAAAGAGTCAGAGTGTATTTATTCACTGAAGGCTTAATCCATCTGAAGATATTTCAAATTCAAAGTGGGCTTCTACTGTCATCCACAACCTTCATTCACAGCCCTCTCCATACCCAATGAAAGACCCTCAAAGCACATCAATCAAATGCTCACAGTCTTGAAAATAGAAATAAAAAGCTCAAAAATAATTACAGGAGATTTTGACACACCACTCTCATGGAAAGACAGATTCTCAGCAAAGAAACTCAATTTAAGAAATAAAAGAGGTAAACAAGTCAACCAAATAGCATGGCCATCTAGACATATACAAAACACTCTACCCAACCGCAACACAATATATACTCTTCTCTAGTGGACATGGTTTACGTCCTGGAATAGCTCATATGTTAGACCACAAGACAAGCCTCAACAAATTCAAAACCATTGCCATCCTACAATTCATTTTCTCACATCACAGTGCTATAATCCTGTAACTCAAAGAACAGGAATATTAAGAAAACATTCAAACTGACTAACATATGAGAATGTGCTGAGATAAAATGGAATTGATTTTCAAATCTTTGTGCTTAATTTTTTTTTAACAAAACAACCTATCACCTTCAAAGTACTCTCCATTGCACTTCACACTTTTGTCAAATCTGTGATTCCGTTTTGGAAACATTTTTCAAACCCATCTGTATGGATGGCTGACAGCACCCCCTTCTTTTTGTGCACCACTTCTACATCATCAAATCACTGTCCTTTCAAATCGCTCTTCATTTGAGGAAACAAAAAGGAGTTGCAGAGTGAAGTCAGGTGAGTCGGGTGCCTGGGGCAAGAGGTCCATATTGGTTTTGCTCCGAAAATGGCACACTGAGATGGCTGCATGAGTATTGTCATAGTAGTTAAAGCAGCTCCCCGTCTGCCACAAATCACACTGCACACGGTTATGCAATCTTTTCAGAATCTCTACATAGAAACCCCGATCAACAGTCTGACTTGGTGGAACAAACTCCAAATGCACTAACTTCTTCAAATCCAAAAGCAAAACAAATCATCTTGAGCTTTGTCCTGACCTTTATGAGCTTTTTTGGGGGGGTTGGGGGGAGGCATTGATGACATCTTCCACTGGCTTGATTGATGGGGTCAGAAGAATAGTACCATGTCTCATCACCAACAACGACCCGGGGCAGGAGTGGGGGGTAGGGAGGGTGGAATGTCTGGGTCATTCGGAGCTATTGTTTCAAAACACAGCATGTTTCCACTAGACACTCTTTTTGCTGGTCAGTAAAAACCCGAGGCACAAACTTCACAGCAATCCTTCTCATTCCCAAATATTCTGTTAAAATGAGCTGATCCAGCTCCAAGATAGTCCAGATAACTTCCCCCATGTCTTTAATGGTCTATCCTTTCTTGACATTTTCCTCTGTTCAAGAAGTTGATGGATGTCCAGGACAAGGCTTGTAATTGTGGCAGTTACATAATGTGGTGTCAATTTGGAACTTGAAAGGATAAGAGTGAAGGGGTGGAGTTTAGTCTGTCAATCACAGGTCACAGCTGATGAGGCCTCTGGGGTCATGACCTTCCCCCTGAGGATTCTGGAAAAACTCGGGTATTTCCTCCTTGGAAACTGAAGGCACAGTCTCTCTCTGCTCACTTCCTGCAAGACATCCCTGAGGAGAAGTCACATGGATCTTCCCTGCTACAGCGCTGAGAACTGGGAGGTCACGTAGAGGCCCCTGACAGTGCTGAGATGCTTATGATGGCACGAGATCCAAAGATTTCCCACCCACTGGCCTGTGATCATCCTGAGTTTGCACCATTGAAGGTTTTCCTCCATCTGAAGTGGACTTTGTTGATTGGTATCAGAAATAGGGGATAATATCGGGTCTATGAACTTGGATTGGACTGGGTTGAGATGCTTTCTTAATGAACGATTACCTTTTATATAAAACTCTGTCTCATAGACATATATGTTTTCGAATTTGTTTCTCATCTACCCGGACAGTCATCAGTCGATATTTCACCTTTGTAAAAAACTTTTTTTTCAGATTTGGTGTATTTTATTATTTTTTAAATAGTTTTATTGGGGGTTCTTACATTTCTTATCACAATCCATACCTTCCTCAATTGTGTCAACCTCATTTACACATGCGCTGCCATCATCATTTTCAAAGCATTCTCTTCCCAGTTCAGTCCCTGATATCCACTTCCTATTTCTTCCCCCTCCCTCCCCCGCCTGCCCTCCCTCATAAACACTTGATAACTTATGGATTATTTTTTCCATATCTTACAACCTCCTCTGTCATCCCTCACCCACTTTTCTGTTAGCCATTCCCCAGGGAGGGGGTTATATGTTGACCCTTGTGATCGATTGCCCCTTCCTCACCTGACCCTCCTCTAATCTTCCCAGTATCTCTACCCTCCTTCTTGGCCCAGAGAGATTTATCTAGCTTGGGTTCCCTGTGTTGTGGCTGTTATTTAGAGCAATGTGTATGCTCTGGTCTAGTAAGGTAGAATTGAAGTCATGATAGTGGAATGAAAAAAGCACCAAAGGGTAGAGGAAAGTTGTGTGTTTCATTTGTGCTATATTGCACCCTGACTGACTCATCTCTTCCCTGTGACCCATCTGTGAGGAGATGTCCAATTCTCTATAGATGGGTATTGGTCCTCCATTCCATGCCCCACCCCCCATTCAACTTGGGTATGGCTTTATTCTGAGTCTTAGATGTCTGATACCTGATTCTATCAATACCTAATGATCACCAAAGCTAGTTTGCTTCTTCCATGTGGACTTTGCTGCTTCTGATCCAGGTGACCACTTGTTTATTTCAAGTCATTAAGAACCCAAATGCTATATCTTTTGGTAGCAGGCACCATCAACTTTCTTCACCATATTTGCTTCACCACATTTTGTCTTCAGCAATCATGTCAGGAAGGTGAGCATCACAGAATGCCAGACTGTTAGAATAATGTTCTTGTGTTAGGGGAGTATTGAGTTGAGGCTCAACGTCCTTCTACAACCCTAATTCTTAAAATATAGATATGAGTACATAGTACTCTTCCCCTCTCATTATATATATTCATACATGTATATTATGTATGTATATAAATTTACATATGCACATGCATGTATTTAGGCCTCTATAAATGTCTTTTGTCTCCTGCTTCTTATCTCTATTTCCTTTTTACTTCCCTCTTGTCCCACCATCAAGTTCAGACTTCCCTCAAGTTTAGTAATCCCTCGCTGCTACATTGACCTCGATTGAGCCCCCCTAGACATCCTATGACCTTCCTTTCATTGATTTTAGTTTATTTGTTGTCACTTTGTCCCTGGTTGATCCCCCACTCCTTTTCTTTCTCCCACCTCCCTTTCTCCAGTATCCTCCTGGAACTATTGGTCTGTTCCTTTTATCTCTGAATTATTCTGCCTATCTTATAGAGATGGAAATGCACATTAATAAGTGCAAAAACTAGGCAAAGCCAAATAAAACAAAAAAGAAGTGAAAACAAAAAAAAATAGCAATAGCAGCAGAAAGCAAGAACCAACTAACAACAAAAAGAAAGCCACTGGCAAAAATGGAAAAGGTCTGTTTGTTGACCTTTGCAAGTGTTGTCCAATTGAATCTGGTGTTGTGCCATACATACTCTTTCTCCAAAGTCTATTTTTGTTATTCCCTGAAGGTTTCATCACTCCGGTTTCCTTGCAACAATTCTTCATATCCTCAGTGACTCAGCCCAGCATGAAGGGGACAGAGCATGCACTATTCCTGCATTGTGTCTCCAGTGCTGTCCCCCACAGCGTCATGGTTCAGTGAGGGACACCATGCCCCATGGTGTGTTCAGCTCTATGGCCCTCCCTGTGAGTAGTCTGCTCCAAGCAGGAATATCATTCTTGGGGTATGGTGAGCCAAGATGTTCTCTCCTCCCTCTCTATCCATTGACATTTCTCCCCTGTGCTTAATCCAGTGCGTCGCTTTCTCCAAGCGGCTGCTCCAGTGCTGTCCTTTGAAGTATATTCTTCTCAGTGAAGGGAGGGGGGGTGCCACATAGTCAAGATTGGGGCTGGCCCCGCAGATCCTCTATTGGTTCCCTGGTCTATGTAACTATGTCGTATTCATGTTTTGACACCTTGGGTTGAAGTCTGGTCTCTCTCTCCCTCCTATGGATATATAAAAAATACCGCACCCCCCATCTTGGGTGGATTAGTGCTGTGCTGCCCACACCCCTGTCTCTTCTCTCTCTCTCTCTCTCTCTCTCTCTCTCTCTCTCCCCTCCTTATTTAGTTGGCTGCCGTATGTATCCTTGGGTTGGATTTGGCCCCTGCCAAAGTTGCTGGACCTCACCTCAGGGATGAATATATATAGTAGCTTTTCTCCTATGCCCTGTTTGTCTGTCTGTTTGTTTTTTAAGCTAGCCTCAGTGGATTCATGCTGTACTTGTCATTTTATGCTTGACTTACTTAACTTAGTATGTTTTCCCCCAATTATTCCCAAGCAGCTATGTACTTCATGCATTCATCACTGAATTTGAGAGACTTGAAGTACTCCATTATATGTATGTACCACAGTTTTTTGATCTACTTGTCTATTCATGGAAACTTGAGTTGTTTCCTGTGGAGAGCTGGATTCAGAGGCCATTGTTTGCTCTGCAAACAGTCCCTCCCACCCCAGGGCTTTATCAAAGACCACCAGATGCACAAAGGACACTTATCTCATGCTGGGACACACCCAGCCTTTTCCTGTATCGGTTCCTGGCATCTATGTTTAGTTTATATTTTACCCTTTTGTATAAGCCATATAGCTTGCTTTGTTTGTGTTACATTTTAGTTATTATACCTTTGTATTGTTTTATAGTGCTTACATATGTTGTAACCTTTAGTCCATTAGATTATATTGTAGCTTTGTGATTGGTTGCTTTAAGTTGCCCCTGCTTTGCTCCTGTATACCCCATTAGCATACTGGACCAAGTTGAGGACTACAGCCCCTTTTGTGAGCGTTTTTCCCTTATCTGGCACTCAGCCAGGATTGGCCTCTATTGACTCTACCTCATTAGCATAAGCTGTGACCCTTACTCCTGACCATTGGCTTTATATACCCTGAGTTTTGCCCCAATAAACGAGGCTTGATCAGAAACCTGTCTTGCCTCCATTCTTCGCGTCCCCTGCCCATCTTCGTCTTCCAGGCTCTGGATCCAGAGATGCATGTTTGAATATACTGCAGGCTGGGACATTTCTGGCGCCACAACGTGAAGCCGATCTTGCGAGTTAAAAGAGCTGCTTCTACGAGCTATGGTACGCTGGCGACAGTGCTAAATGGTCTCTCCATCGGCTGCAGAACAAACTGAAGAGCGGCACCTGAACTTTCAAAACTCACGCAGAACTTTGAGCTGTGGTTCTGACATTGAGCTGAAAGTCTCGGACTGCCTGAAAACGAATTGGCTGCGGAGCGGACTGAAGAGCGGCACTTGGGCTTAGAACTCACGCAGAACTTTGAGCTGTGGTTCTTGCACTAAGTTTCAGGCTGCCTAAAGACAAACCGCCCAGAAACGCTGCTCCGCTACGACTGCCGCTGTCTCCTTTGAGCTGATGCCTACTTAATTAGAGCTGTTGCCTACTTGAGATTCCTGCGGATTTCTCTTTTTGAGCTGTGAGACCTGAGAACCATAGCACTTTGTCAGCCGTGCTTCTAGTGCTCCAAAAAGCTAGGCCTCCTCGCGGATGGTCACCTGGAGAAGGAGGACATCCCTGGAAGAAGCGAACAACCCCGAAAAGCCGGTCGACCCCCTGTCCGTTTGTTGCCTGCCCGGCGGTGTGGTTACCTCCTGCGTGATCTGCTTAAAGGTGAGTCGTTGTTCGCAATCATGGGTCAGGAATTAAGCCAACACCAGGTATTCGTTGGTCATTTAAGAGATGCTCTTCGGAAGCGAGGAGTAAAGGTTAAAGCTAAGGAGATGTTTAAGTTTTTTGATTTTGTTAAGGACACGTGTCCCTGGTTCCCTCAAGAGGGCACTATTTCCGCGCGCACTTGGAAGCGCGTACGCAATTGTTTAAATGATTATTATGAAGCTTTTGGGCCTGAACGTATCCCTGTTACAGCCTTTTCTTATTATAACTTAATTAAGGAAATTATTGATGTTAAAAATGATGATTCACGAGCCAATCGTGTCATCGCTCAAACTGAAACCATCCTTAAAACGGCTTCCAATCCAGAGTTAAGGTCTTCTTTGCAATTTATTTCCCTGGAGGATGAGCCAGATTCAAAACTAGAGGATAAACCCAGTCCTACCACTGCCTCCCCCTAACAAAAGCCCTTTTAAATATCCAAGCTTGCCTAATCTTGAGCGCAACTCTTTTAAGGATACCACACCCCAAAAAACAAGTGATGAAAAGGAAAAACCTGGGACCGTTTAGGAGCCAAGCCCAAGCCACGTACTGCCGTCTACGGCGCCTTTGGTCCCATTGAAAATCCAGATGAGGTAGACTGGGACGATTTAAAGGAGCAAGCTATTCGCTATCAGGATCCTGAGCGATACCCTCCCCCCTATTCTACAACCTCCCCCGTGTATCCCTCTGCGCCTGAAGTTCAGAATGGTGGCGGTTCCCTGCCGTGTCCTGAGATTCAGAATGGGGACGCTCTCCCGCTGCGTCCTGGAACTCCTGGAACTCGGCATGGTGGCGGTTTCCCGCCACGCCTTGTGAACTCCAGCAGCGGTAACTCCCTGCCACAGCTGGAGCCTCAGGGAAACAACGATAGGCCTTATCTACAACCTAGAGTCAGTCCTGGGCTAGTTCCTCCGACCTTTAGCCAGCATTGTCGAGCTTTAGCATTCCCGGTTGCGGAATACAGACTCAAGGGAAGTGAGCAGCCTGTGCGAAACCATGATAACTTCTCCTTTAATCTCCTTTAAAGGGAGTTAAAGAAGGCTGCCGCAGCATATGGAGCAAACACTCGCTTTACTTTAGGTTTACTTGAAAACATTTGTGAAAGGTGGTTAACTCCAGATGATTGGAAAACCCTGGCGCGATCCATCCTCTCTGCAGGGGATTATTTGTTATGGAAATCTGAGTATTTTGAATTTTGTAAGGAAACGGCTGAGTTTAATGTCGGAACTGATACTCCCTGGGGCAGTGATATGTTAGTTGGTGAAGGCATTTAAACATCTAAGGAACGGCAATCTGTTTTTGCACCGGGATTATTTGCTCAAATTAAAGATGCTGCCCTTAAGGCTTGGAGAAAAATCCCTTCCGAAGGCAACCCTAGCATCACCCTAACTAACATTAAACAAAGACCTGAGGAACCTTTTACGGATTTTGTAGCGCGTCTTAGCACCGCGGCAGAGCAGCTTTTTGGGCTTTCAACAGCCATTGCCAATTTTATTAAACAGCTTGCTTTTGAAAACGCCAACCTGCCCCTGTCAGAATGCCATTCGACCTCACCGCACTAGTATGGATCTCGATGGGTATATTCAGCTTTGTGCAGATATTAATTTCTCCCAATAATGGGATGTCGCTGTGGCGGCAGCCATTGGCAGTCAAATTATGCAGCAATTTTTGGCCAATACCCAGCAATCCCCTAAGCAATGTTTTAAATGTGGTCAGCCAGGACATTTTGCTCAACAATGCCTTAAAAATAACATTAATGGGGCCCCTTTTGCCCCGCCAAGCCAGCAGCACATACCTTTTAGCCCCTGTCCCTGCTGTAAGTGCGGATATCATTGGGCTAAGGAATGTAGAAGCGTCCCAGGGAATACTAATTTTTTACAAGCAAATAATTTTCCCTCCACCACCCGTTCGGGAAACGGGATGAGGGGCCAGCCTCAGACCCCGCGACAAATCTTGGAGGCAGTCAATTTTGTCCCAGCCAGCAGCACGGCAACTCCCTCCCATCCTCTGAACAGCCAAAATCTCGCTTCCCCCGTTTGGACCTCTGTCCCGCCACCCACACAGTATTAACTGAGAAGGCGGGCTCACAAACTGTTGCCACTAACTTTACCGGGCCTCTCCCTCCTTCCACTGTTGGGCTTGTGCTCGGAATTGCTAGCAGCAATGTTCCCTCACTACAAGTTTCCCCGGGTCTTATTGATGAAACATTTATTGGTGTAATTCAAGTCTTGGCAAAATCAACCAAAGGAATAGTTATGTTAAATACTGATCACATTATTGCCCATTTCATTTTAATTCCCACTACTCTCCTTTCGGACTCTAATAAATCAGCTTTTTGGGTATGCTCCATCACTGATCAAAAACCCTCACACTTTGGTTGGACGAAAAACCTTTTCAAGGGCTTATAGATACTGGAGCTGACGTTACCATTATTGCTGAACAGCACTGGCCTAAATCATGGCCCACTTCAGAAACCTTTACCAACATACAGGGAATAGGGCAAAGTAGTAATCCCAAACAAAGTTCCAAATACATCTCCTGGAAGGATGAGGAAGGGAACTCCGGAACTGTTAAACCATTTGTGTTACCCCATTTACCTTTTAATTTGTGGGGCCATGACCTATTGTCACAAATGAAGGTCATCATGTATAGCCCTAATTCTATTGTCACTACTCAAATGCTATCGCAAGGTTTCATCCCCGGTACAGGGTTGGGAAAACTTAATACTGGTATTACTAAACCTATTAATCTAAAGGCTCATAAAGGCAGGAGGGGCATTGGAAATTTTTAGTCATGGCCATTGACTTACCTGCACCCCATGCTGATCCCATTGTCTGGAAATCATGGCCACTAACGTCAGAAAAGTTGTGTGCAGTTCAGCAGTTAGTGCAGGAACAGTTAAATGCTGGACACATTTCGGAAAGCAATTCTCCTTGGAATACCTCCATTTTTGTTATTAAAAAGATATCTGGAAAATGGAGGTTACTTCAGGACCTGCGAGCAGTTAATGCCACTATGGTAATTATGGGGTCTTTACAGCCAGGCTTGCCCACTCCGGTCGCTATTCCTACTGGATACTATAAAGCAATTATTGATTTAAAAGACTGCTTCTTTACTATTCCATTGGCCCCTCCCGATCGAAAACGATTTGCCTTCAGTGTTCCAACTACCAACCTTAAAGAACCTATGAAGCGTTTTCAATGAAACTTTCTCCCACAGGGAATGGCCAATTCTTCATATCTTTGCCAAAAGTTTGTTTCCCGCGTTTTACAGCCAGTTAGAACTGCTTGGCCTCAACTATATATCATCCATTATATGGATGACATCCTCCTTGCAGGCCAGGACAGCACACAAGTGCTTTCCTGTTTTAAACAACTATGTGATTGCCTTAGTAAGGCTGGTCTTTGTATTGCACCTGAAAAAGTCCAACTGCAGGAACCTTACACTTATTTAGGTTTTGAACTTCACCCTAACAAGATTATTAATTGGCAGGCCTCCATTCTTACTGAGCAATTAAAAACTTTAAATGATTTTCAAAAACTTTTAGGTGACATCAATTGGCTGCGTCCCTATTTGAAGTTAACTACTGGAGACCTAAAACTGCTTTTTGATATTTTATAGGGCGACCCTCAACCCACGTCACCCTGCAGCCTTATGTCTCAAGCTTTACAAGCACTACAAATAGTAGAAACAGCAATAGCCCAACAGTTTGTAACACAAATTAATTACTCTTTACCCTTGCAACTCATAATATTCAATACGCAAATCACACCTACAGGATTATTTTGGCAAAATAACCCCATTATGTGGTTGCATTTGCCTTCGTCACCAAGCAAAGCCCTTAAGCCTTAAGACCATTGCTGATTTAATTATTTTGGGCAGAACAAATAGCCGAAAATATTTTGGCATTGATCCTGCTATTATTGTACAACCTTACACCCAAGGACAACTTACGTGGCTGTTTCAAAACTCAGACGAGTGGGCTATTGCTTGTGCTTCATTTTTAGGAACCCTTCACAACCATTATCCCCCTAACAAGCTTGTTCAATTTTGTAAATTGCGTGCTGTAGTATTTCCTAAAATAATCAGGTCACAACCCTTAAGTAATGCTCATCTGGTCTTTACTGATGGCTCTTCAAATGGCACAGCTGCCTATGTCATCAATAACCAAACCTTCAGAGTTATCACCAGTCATACCTCGGCCCAAATGGTGGAATTGCAAGCTTTAATTGAAGTATTCTCCTGAGTCCCTCAAATACCTTTGAATATATTTACTGATAGCGCTTACTTGGCCAACTCGATACCCTTATTAGAGACTGTTGCCCAAATTAAGCCTGTTTCTGCTGCAGCAACCTTGTTTGCCACATGTCAAAAACTTATATTACAAAGAACCGCCCCTTTTTACTTGGGCCACATCAGAGCACATTCGGACCTACCAGGACCTCTTGTGGAAGGAAACAAAATGGCTGATGCAGCCACCCAAATGATTGCTATTGCAGCAGCTACTGTAACCAATATGGTGTCTTTAGCGCAAGAAGCCCACAATTTACATCACCTTAATGCTCATATTTTAAGGCTTATGTTTCAAATCACTAGGGAACAAGCCAGACATATTGTCAAAAATTGTAACAATTGTATTACCCACCTTCCTGTGCCCCATTTAGGAGTTAATCCTAAGGGGCTTGCACCCAACCTGCTCTGGCAGATGGACGTCACTCATCATTCAGAATTCGGTACTTTAAAGTACACCCATGTTTGCACTGATAACTTCAGTGGATTCATACTTGCCTCCCTACAGTCGGGAGAGGCCACCAAGCACGTTATAGCCCATCTTTTGCGCTGCTTTTCCATACTGGGTAAGCCCAAGCAAATTAAAACTGACAATGGTCCAGGTTATACTGCCAAGGCCTTTCAAAGGTTCTGTGCTACATTACAAATACAGCACATAACTAGAATTCCATACAATCCGCAAGGCCAGGGTATGGTAGAAAGAGCTCATCTTTCCATAAAAACCATGATTTCCAAAGTCAAGGGCACCGATTGATGTTCTAACAAAAACACACCGCGCAATATATAGTGTCATGTGCTTTTTGTAAAAAACTTTCTTATGTTGGACAAAGACGGCAAGTCAGCTGCGGACCGCTTTTGGCACAGTGGTACGCAAACTCAGTTTGCTATGGTCAAATGGAAAGACCCCATTGACAATGCCTGGCACGGACCGGATCCTGTGCTTATTTGGGGAAGAGGATCTGTTTGTGTATTCTCTCAACAACATAATACTGCCAGATGGCTACCAGAACGACTGGTACAACAAATTGATAACAAGTTACCGTCCAGAAAGGAAAACTCCTCCTGAGGAAACCTTTTGTTCTTTTTCCTTGCAGATGCGGTGGAATGATCAATGTGGCAACCTTTTTAATTCTATATTGCTGGGCACCACCCCCCTAATTTCGGCCATCATGCTGGCGGCCATTATCCCTGAAGATTGGACCCTCTCACAACGAAGCTTTCTTATTATTTTTTTCTTTTTTCTTTTTTTTTTTTTTTTTTTTTTGCTATTTTTTGTTAGCCTTGCACTGTTTGGTTTTAAAAGTTAATTAGTTGGTGCCCAGCCTAGTAGTTAGCTAAATGTTAATCATGGTCAAATTTTTTAGCGCCTATTTAATCGCGTTCACCCACTTTTTTACCCTTTGCTTGGCCTCCTATGGCCCTGTCTACCAATTTACTCTGGCCGAACACTCAACCCCGGGAGACAAACAACAAAAGCTTAAAGGAGCGTCTCAGACGTTGGCTGTAGTAAACATTCCCTTACATCCTTCCACTCCAATCCGCTTTTCCTTTCCCCATTTTCAGTCTCTCCCCCCACACAACACTGGATCTGCCACTGTTTGTTTTTCGTTTGATCAGTTTCAAGATAACCAGTGTGCCAAAGAGTGGGTTTTTGAAAATGTTGGATGTCCGTGGAAAAGCTGTTGCATGCACATGGTGCCTCCTGGAGGAAATTACACTTCCGGCTGCCTGCTTTCCCCTCGTATAGAGTTTTACCGCACCGGTGGCAATTTTTTTCTGGTAGTTCCTTACCCACAACATGGCGCTTGGAACTCCCCTCATAATGGAGCTCTTTATAAGCACCCCCAAACTCCTTACCCCCTAGCCAAGCTTTATCTCTGGCGAACCTTGGGGGTCGTCACACCCCCTCCACCACCACCTCCTCCTCTCCGCGACGTTATTTTAAAACAAGAAGAGCAGTTAAGTGTTCAGTTGTTCCCTAAATGCCGCTGGCATCCCTTTTCCTGGGTTACGTTTTTACAGGAAGGACTTGCCTTTGCTAACCTCACTGGACTTACCAACCTTACTTCTTGCTTTTTATGCGCCGCCCTTGACCGTTCCCCCCTTGCGGCTGTCCCAATTGCCCTCACATCCTTTAATTTTAACCAACCTGCTCCCGCTGTTCGCATTGAGGGGGCTCCCTTATATTTTTCACAAATAGAAGCTCAGGCACCTTTTTGCTTTTCTACACCGTCTGCTCATCTTTGTAATGTAACCAACCCTCCAAATGGTTCTTTAACAGCACCCCCAGGAATCCTTTTTTGGTGCAATAGCACCCTTACTAAACATTTAAATGCTTCCCTCGACCCTTCACTCTGGTGCCTTCCAGTTACTTTGGTTCCACAATTAACTTTATACACCTCTGCCGAAGTCCAAGCCCGCCTTTTTTTGCCTCCCACCCGCCGTGAACAGCGTGCTGTTTTTTTTACCTCTCCTTATGGGCATTTCCCTAGCATCCTCTGTTGCTGCTATGGGTTTTGGAGGGGGGGCCCTTGGCCACTCCATCACTTCCTCCCGCAATTTAGCCTGCAACCTTCAAGAGGCTCTTGACGACTCAGCGCAATCATTGGCCTCCCTACAACGCCAAATCAACTCTCTGGCACAGGTGGTACTGCAAAACCGTCATGCACTTGACCTAATCATGGCAGAGAAAGGAGGTACCTGCATTATGCTGCAAGAAGAGTGCTGTTATTTCATCATCAACGTATCAGGACTGGTGGAATAATGGGTCATCAATTTACGTAGACTCAGCAAAGAACTGTCCACTATCCTGCAAAAAGAAAATTCGCTGTCTCCAGCCACCTGGTGGTCTTCGCCCATCGTATCGGCCGTCCTGCCATTTGTAGGACCGGTACTTTTCGTGCTAGTATTGCTTTCCCTGGGGCCGGTTCTTTTCAACAAACTTATGGCCTTCATCAAACAGCAAATAGAATCCGTGCAGGTGAAACCAATTCAGGTACATTATCATAGGTTGGAAATGCAAGACAGTGATGGTCGTTGCAGACACACTGTATCCACCAACCTCCCTCGCGTGCGCGCTGAGCTGGGTGGCCAATGACGGGTAAGAGCTAACGGCAGCTGTACCAACCTAAGACAGGCCTGGGTTTGCGCGTACACCGGCATTCTCAGGACCAATGACAGGTAAGGACAGCCTGCACGCTTGCCAACCTAAGACAGGCACAGCTCCCGCATCGGCTAATTGGTCTTTTCCCGCCTACCCGTATTAATACAAAAAAGGTGGACATGTAGAGAGCCGGATTCAGAGGCCATTGTTTGCTCTGCAAACAGTCCCTCCCGCCCCAAGGCTTTATCAAAGACCACCAGATGCACAAAGGACACCTATCTCATGCTGGGACACACCCAGCCTTTTCCTGTATCGGTTCCTGGCATCTATGTTTAGTTTATATTTTACCCTTTTGTATAAGCCATATAGCTTGCTTTGTTTGTATTACATTTTAGTTATTATACCTTTGTATTGTTTTATAGTGCTTACATATGTTGTAACCTTTAGTCCATTAGATTATATTGTAGCTTTGTGATTGGTTACTTTAAGTTGCCCCTGCTTTGCTCCTGTATACCCCATTAGCATACTGGACCAAATTGAGGACTACAGCCCCTTTTGCGAGCGTTTTTTCCCTTATCTGGCACTCAGCCAGGATTGGCCCCTATTGACTCTGCCTCATTAGCACAAGCTGTGACCCTTACTCCTGACCATTGGCTTTATATACCCTGAGTTTTGCCCCAATAAACGAGGCTTGATCAGAAACCTGTCTTGCCTCCATTCTTCGCGTCCCCTGCCCATCTTCGTCTTCCAGGCTCCAGACCCAGAGATCCACGTTTGAATGTCCCGCAGGCCGGGACAGTTTCCAACTCCTTGCAGTTGTGAACTGTGCTGTGATGAGCATTGGAGCACAGATGTCTGGCCATGGTTTGTTTCTTGCCTTTTCTGGGTATATTCCTGGTAGGGGGATTGCTGGGTCATATGGTAGCTCAATCTCCATCTGTTTTAGATATCTCCAAGTGTAGTTTCATAATGGCTATTCATACCTACAGGTCCACCAGCAGGGGATGAGAGTTCCTATCTCCCCATAGCCCCTCGAACATTTGTTAATTTCTGATGTTGTGAATTGGGCTATCTTTGGGGTATAGGTGGTATCTCATGGTTGTGTTAATTTGCATTTCTCTTATGACTAATGATCAGGAACATTTTCTCATATGTTTATTGGCCATTTGGGTTTCTGCCCCTGTGAAGATGGGCAGTGAGTTTTTTCTTATTGTAAGCTTGCAAAGTATTATAGATTTTAGTAATTAGGCCTTTGTCTGCTATGTCATTGCTATAGATGTTTTCCCAGTTGCTGGGCTCTCTTATTACTCACTTGGTGAATTCCTTCGATGTACGTGGGTGATTTATCTTCAGTATATACCACTTGTCAATTTCAGACTCCTTGGTATTTGTATACTTCCCTATTTCTTATAGCCTGTGTATTCCCTGTGCCAAAGTTCTCATGTTTGTCCTAAGTACCTCATTAATGGCCCTTATTGTTTGGGCCCTTATTGTTCAAGGTCTAAGATCTATATTGTGCATGGAGTGAGGTAAGGGTCTTGCTTTGTTTTTCTGCACGTAGATAACTACATTTTTGAGCACCACTTATTAAAGAGGGCATCCACTTCCCATTTGATATTTTTTGGCATTTATAAAAAATGAGTTGCCTGTATGCTGATGTCTTTATGTCTGGACCTTCAGCTCTTTTCCATTGATCTGAATATCTATTTTTATACCAGTACCACACTGTTTTGACAAGTGTGGCAATATAATACATGCTAAAGCCAGGTAGAGCAAGACCTCCCCTTACCATACTTCATCCAATGGAATAAACTCATTAGCCATACTTTGCTTTACAGCTTTGTCTGAACTCTGCCTCAGTTTACCTCTCATCCTGATGCCGAAACCGGAATTGGCAGGCGGGGCTCCTGTGCTTCACCAGCCTTCCTCTGGATAGTGCATAGTTCCATCCTCTGCTTTCATGTGTACCTTTGAAGCCTCCCTGCACAAGCACTTTCTGGTCAATATTTCTGTGCATGTTTGTTCATCCATCTTGCTTGTCTTTCTGGACACTGAACACCAGCAAACTCATACCGGAATATCAGGGTCCATAAGGTTCCAGGCAAGGATTTATGCTGCCACCCTACTACCAAGATGAGGATGAGCTGGAAATAACTGCCTTTCCTCTCAAGGGGTGAGATGTTAAGGTTAATTTTTCATGCCCACCTTTTCTCTGTGTCTGTCTTTCCCATCACATGGTCTCCAGTCTTTTGTGTCTGTATTTACTTCCTGGGATCCCTGCCACTGATGGGGCTGCTGGCACTGGGCCTCACACTCACTGTGCCTTCAGTGCAGAGGGTGCGTCTGAACTTCTTATCCCTGTTCCTGTGTTTCGTGCTAGAATTTCTACAGTGCCTGCTCTCAGAGGTACTCTAAAATTCTTTTTTTTTCTGGATAAAGGCCTCTGACCACCCTCTATTCATCTGACCACTATGCCAGGCCCTTTCTCCTCTCTAGCCTCCTGTAGTGCCTTAACTGTCACCAACCTAAGATCCCTGTCTGCCGGATTAGAAGTCGCAGGCCTGTTCCGGGGGCCTGTTTCTGTTTGGGGGAGTCCAGGACTCTCCCACTAGGCCCCTAGCTCTCACCAGGATGCCTCTTATGGTTATCAGGTCACCTCCTGATTGATGGGTGTGGATGGGACCAGGAGATGTCCTTCTCTGTCTGTACGTTCTACAGTTTAAGATGCCATGGGAAACTCACTATCCTCCTGTTCCAGGGAATCAGGACACTCCCTTTGAACCCCTAACTCTGACTGAGCTGGGCCTGGCTCTAGACATTCACACTAAGCATCTGGTCTCCTTCTGTAACCAAGTGTGGCCACAATACCAATTAAATAATGGGCCATAATGGCCAGAAAACAGTACTTTCGATTTCAACATCCTGAATGACCATAATTTTAGTCACTCAAACCAAAAATTGTCTGAGGTTCTGTACAATCAGGATTTTTCTCCTTCTCTGCTCTCATCCTTCTCTGTGTCACCTAACCCAAGTCTTTCTTGCCTGGTCACCTGTGGTGGCTTCTGCCAAACTCTCATTACCTCCTGCTATCATGCAGATCACCCCATCCCCTCTGAATCTCTGAAAGCATAGTCTCTTCCACCTGCCCTTCCTCTGCCCTATTCCCAACCATCACCTGAGAATCAGAGCCTGCTCAGGCTCCTCTTCAGGCTTTGTAAACTCCTCAACCCTAAGCTGCCCCATCCCCTTAAACCTCCAAGCCTTCTCAGCCCCAACTCCATCAGTTTCTACCTCCCCAGTCTTCTCCTGGCCCTTTATCCTCTTCAATTGCTTTCCATACTAGGCCATATTTTATTTTCCCGCTCTGTGACGTAGCTGGGATAGAGGGCCCTGTCAGGGTTCATGTGCCATTTTCCCTCATGGATCTCTCTCAAATAGAAAAACAGTTTTGGTCTTTTTCAAATAGCCCCACCACATCAAGGAGCTCTGATACTTCACCCAAGCTCATGACTTAACCAGGCATGATCTATATATCGTCTTCACCTCTACTCTTCCCCTGATGAGCAAGTACAGTTCTTTACTGCTGCCCAGCAGCATACAGATCAAGTCCACCTCACAGAAGCCACCATGCCAATGGACCCTCAGGCAGACCCTCAGCTTGAACTTATCAAACAGACACCCAGGCTGGACGAGAAGGCAGGACTATCTTTGACCACACAATAAGATGTTTACTGGCTGGCTTACAAGCCACCTCTTATAAAGCAGTTAATTTTGACAAGCTATGAGAAATTACTCAGCAGCCAAATGAAAACCCCATGGCTTTTCTTTCACACCTGACTAAAGTTTAACCCCATTTACTAGATTAGACCTTGCCTCTCTGGCAGGAGTCACTGTCTTAGCTACTCAATTTATAATTCAGTCAGCTATTAATATTAAAAAGAAATTTTAAGTAATCCGAGGATGGCCCTCAAACCCCCCTCTGTGACCTGGTGAATACGGCATTTAACATTTTCAATGCCCCGAAGGAACAAACAGGCAGAGGCTGGCAGTGGTTCCCACAGCGCTGATGAGTGTTGGAATTCACTGGTATAAGCTGTCTTCTGCTACGTGCAACACTGCAGCAGTGGAAGGGTGGGTGTTCCCTCAGCCCCAAGGAGAGCTCCGGGATAGGCAGGACCTTCCCAGCTGTGTGTAGAATCGCTGAGAGTGGAGCTGGTTTTGTTGTCTAACTTGTCCATGGGGTCTTTGCTATGTTGATAGCCTCTGGACTCTGCAGCTAACATCTGGTCTTTCTTAGCAGGAGCGTCCTTATAATGCTCATTAATGTATGTTAAAGGACTCTTCTACCAGTGTCTTGGAGTTAAACAATAAGCCTGGGATTTTCAGTTTTAATAGAGGAAGCATTTCTTCTCTTTTTTATATTGGGCTTATGGAGTGCCCTGATTTGGGGGCTATCATGTTGACCCCCAGAGGAGGTGATCCATCTTATAAGAGAGGTTGTTTTCTTTTCAGTCAGCTGGAACTGAATTCATCCACCCAACTATGACTATCTGCTTATTTTCTGCCACACCACAACCGACTCAGGTAAATTTCCTTTCTTCTCTTTCAATTGCTCCAAATCTATGGATACTACAGTCGTCATGTGCTTATGTTAATTTCATTATTGAGATGTAGGGGTGGAGTCTGGCCTGTTAATCTGGAGATAGCCATTGAGTGGCCAATGAGGCCTCCGTGGGAGCATGGCTTTCTGCTGAGACTTCTGGGAAATCTCACGATATTTCCCTTGTGGAAATGACTCCCCAACAACTGGGGAGATAGACAATGAACTACGGACAAGACAAGATGGCAGCATCTCAGGAGCTGGAGGAGCCAGAGGAGAAGCCACATGGATGGAACCAGACCTCTGAAGCTGGAAAAGCCACATGGAGACCCCTTTCAGTGCTGAGTTGCTTCCGCCACCACTAGATGCTGTTAATGGACCCTGAGCCGTGGAAGCAAGGAGCTATGGGGAGAGCCCTGCCAGCACCAGAATTCTGCACCAACTGACCTGTGACTTCGTGAGTTGGAAGGAGACATTATAGACTGATATCGGACATATGGGCTAATATCGGACTTACGACTCTTGGCTGGACTGGGTTGGGATGTTTTCTCAACGTTCCATTCCTTTTGTATGTAAACCATTCCCTTATATCCATATGAGAGTCTATGTATTTGTTTCTCTAGTCTACCTGGACCAACACAGATACACACCACCCGGATCCCCAGGCTATGAATTCAAGGCAGCTAACAGCACAGGGAGCTCTGCTGTGGGGTCCTGTGACTAGCTTTCATAGATGCTCCACATGTCAGGCCTATGCCCCCTTAAGGGAATCAACCTGGGGAAATCACTACTCGCTGCCAAACTGTGGTCTCAGTCACTGATCAGTTTGAGCCCACATCCCCAGAACACCAAAACTAGAGCGATTGAATGCGTTCTTGGTTCATGTTGTGAATGGAAATGTTTTAAAGTGGGATGAGGACAGACCTGAATACCCAGATACTAATTTCAGGATTCTGCCTCCCAGTCTTCTTTCACCTTATCTCCCAATTTTCTGGCCTAGTAGGAGGCGCTCCAGGCTGGTGAATCTAACTAGATGTCACCTTAAAGTCTCACCTGCTTTGAAATGAGCAAACCACTTATACACTTGAGGTCTTCCCGTAGTGTTGTTCTGAAAAGCTGGCCTCAACATCACAACACTTTCTGCAGCATTTTTCCTAGCAGGAAACAAAATTTCACAGCCACAAGCCATTTACTTAAATTGGGAATTACAAAAAATAAGTTTGAGTAAACTGCTTTCACAAGAAAATTCACAGTGACCATAGAAAAACTTCCCAGGTGGTGCTACTGTGTGCACTGATTCAGAGTTGCTCAGAGCTCATCTGGTAAGGAAAGATGCATACTACTAGAGTTCCACTCCATCTGGTGTAATTCCATATTTGGGGGAGCACCCCTTGTACTACTTTTTAAAGTACTCAGTAACTGGTCAAATAAAGGATGGAATTAAGAAATCCCTTGACGCAAACAATAATGACAGCCCATTATACATTTGGGACACAGCAAAGGGATCTGTCAGGTAACAGTCAACATACATATGGATAAAAGAGGAAAGACCCAAAATAAACATTTTAACATAACATCTCCAAACACTGGCACAAGGGCAACAGTGTAATGCTTTCAACAACAGAAGAAAAGAAATCATAAATATCAGAGCAGAAGTAAATAAGCTAGAAAAGAGGATTAAAGTAGAAAAAAGCAACAAGGTGTTATTTTTGTTGTTCTTGTTTTTTTAGCAAGGTGTTATTTTTTAAAAAGCATTAACAGAATTAACAAATCACTGCAACACTTAGGAAAGGAAAGGAAAGAGAAGATGTGTGTATCTAGAATTAAAGATGAATCCGGTGACATCAAAATAGATCCAAATGAAATAAAAAGAAAAGAATACAGTACTAAGAAAGACTGCATTCTAAAAATTTTGATAATCTAGAAAAAAATGCACAAATACCTAGAATTACATCATCTACCCCAAAATGAAGAAATTTAGAAGGCCATCAAGAAATTCCAACTAGGAAATGTGCAGGAGCAGATGACTTCATAAAGTAATTCTACCATATATTCAGAGGAGAACTTTCGCCAATGCTACACAAACTATTCCAGAATATCAAAATGGACAGCAAACTCCCAAACTCACTCCATGAAGCCAGTATAACCCTGATGCCCAAACCAACCAAAGACTTCACAAAGGCAGAAAACTATAGACCAATATCTCTATGAATATAGATTCTAAAATTCTCAACAAAATTCTAACCAATAGAATCCAACAATACATCAAAAAATATTTCATGATGACCAAGTAGGATTCATACCTGGTATGCAAGCGTGATGTGTTAGTCTGAGTACATTAGAGAAGCAACTCCACAAAAAACCATATATGTATAAAAGAGAATCTTCCTTTTGTAAAAAAGAGAGTTTTATATATTAAGAAAGCATCCCAACCCAGTGCTGTCCAAGCCCGTAAGTTCAACATTCTCCCATATGTCCGACACCAATCTACAAAGTTCTCAATCTCATAAAGCATGCCCAATGATGCCAACTGCAGGAGAAAAGCCGAGTCAGTGAGCACATAAGCATGTCAGCGCTGGCAGGGGTCTCCACACGGCTGCTCCAGCATCCAAGGCTGCATCAGAGTAGGTCCACGTAGCTTCTCCTCAGGGTAGTCACACAGGGAGTTACCTTTGTCAGCTGAAGTAGGAAACTGACTAAGGCCTGATCCGACCATCTGAAAACAAGATACCTGAGAACTGGAAAGGTAAGGCTTACTGAGCCGTTTATCTCTCAGTCCTTCAATTAATCCCACATGTGTTTATCAGCCAGCTTGGTACAATAAACCTTTATCTCAGATGGTTCAACTTTTGAGAAATAATTGATGTAATCCATCCCATAAATAAGACAAATACGAACCACATGATTATATCAACAGACTCAGGAAAAGCATTTTAAATATCTGACACCCATTTTTTATAAAACAATAAGATAGGAAAAGAAGGGAAAGTCTTCAACATAGTAAAGGCCATATATGGACAAACAATGGCCAATATAACACGCAATGGGGAAACCCTGGAAACACTTTCCCTGAAATAGGAATTAGGCAAGGGTACCCTTTATCACTTCTCTTTTTCAATATTGTGATGGCAGCCCTGGTCAGGGACATTAGAAAATAAAAACAGAGGAAGGAAATGCAATTGAGCAAAGAAGTGATGAAGATGATGTGATTTTATATAGAGAAAATTGCAAGGGCTCCACAAAAAAGAATTGTTAGAAACAATCTAATGGTTTGTTAAAGTAGGAGGATACAAAATCAACAAGCAGAAATCAATTCCTATATCCTGGCAATGAGATCTCTGAAAAAGACATCAAGAAACACTACCATTTGAAAGAGCCACATAAAAGATGAAATAAATAGAAATAAACTTAATTTTAATGACCTGTACAAAGAAAAGTATATACATTATTACAATAAATGAAGAGACCTACACAAATAGAAGGAGATCCTGTGTTCATGAATACAAAGACTTAATATTGTGAAAATGTCAATGTTAACCTAATGCAATCTACACATACAATGCAATTCTGATTCAAATTCTAACACATTTCTTTAAAGAAATGAAAAAAAACAAATTGTCAATTTAATATGGAGAAGGAAGTAGAACAAGGATGAGCAAAGTACTTCTCAAAAAGAAGAACAAAATAAGAGGTCATATTGTACTACCACAGTAATCAAAACAGCTTGATATTAACATAAATGATAGCTACTTAGACTGAGGGAACAAGGTAGAAAACTTAGTAAGCAAAAGCATCCAGTTACAGACAACTGATTTTTAACATAGGTCAAGAAAAAACATTAGCAATATGTGAGTTATATGCCAATAATACTGTTGGAAATATATATATTTGCCCCCATGATAGCTTATATTAAAATTTTATTATGGAAACTAAGTAGAAGTGTCTTCTATAGATGAGCAAGGAGAACATTTTCTTGTAGAGTGGTGTTTTCTAATTGACATTTTCTTGAAGAATACCTAGGACTGCTAGAGCATGTATATGTTCCAAAAAATTGCCAGTCAAGTTCCTGATGAGTCAAAATAAATTGGAACCAGACAACTGCAAATTATGACTTTGTTATTGACTGGGAATATTATTACTGAGAAGTTATTTAAACACGCTTATAATCATTTCTATATAGGATCCTTGTATGTTGAATTTTTAAGTGGTGTTCTAGAAGTCTCAGAATAATTATGTTTATTTAGCAGAACAGTTTATAAATTTGTAAGCATAATTTAAAGATGTAATATATGCTATGCTTTATTTTTCCTAACAGGGACAAAACCCCATGGGTGATTGGATCATTTTGAGAACACATGAAACTCCAATTTGCTGTTTCATAATTGTGCAATGCACATGAGGCCAAATCTTGAGAGTTATAGTCTTTAGGGAATTATCAGTTGTATATATCTAACCTTTCAAGATTACAAAATAAGGTCTCAATATCAGTTTTATCTTAAGGTAAGTTAGCTTCACCTTCTCAGTCAATCAGAGAAGAAGTGTTACATGATGTTTTGGATAGTTTTATATAAATACTGCAATTTCTCATTAATCATTCAAGATATTAAATCAATAGTGCCAGGAATGTATGTAACATTTAACATATACCAACTTTTAGCCACCTTTATCTTATTTGATACTTTAAAATCCTATGAGTAAATATAAAACTTGGAAATGAGTCAGAGGTCACTTTTTTGGTAAGAAGCAACATTTGAACTACGAAAGATTACAGCTTGAGAGCATGAAAAGCAAACTGTGCCTTCCTCATTAAAGAAATATGAAAATATATTTACTTATCTTCTAACTGATTGTTAAAGAAAATGTTTCAAGAACTGGCAACTTGTTTGAAATAATTTGCGTGGGTAGAGGTAATTCTGGATATTTGACATTTCATTTTGTATCTACCCTCGATGGCAATTGGCTTCATTTGTTTTCCCATTCCCTTGGTTTTTTGTTTTAGCAGTTCTTTGAACGGCCAATTAAACAGCAAAAAATGCCCCAGAGCCCAACAATCAGCTGCTTTTGTCCTGAAATAGACCTGGTTTCCTGCAAGCTGGCTTTAGTGTCCAATCAATCTCACAAATGTCAAGTGCAGTCCTACATTTTGCGCCATTAGGAGTCCTGCTAGCGTAATGCGTTATGAGTTTGGTTACTAACTGCAAGATTGGCAGTTCAAACCCAACCACTGCTCTAAGGGAAAAGAGATAAAACTATTTGCTTCTGCAAAGATTTACATTCTCAGAAACCTTATATGGTGTCTCTATGGGTTGGACTTGACCGGATGACTGTGTTTTTCTGTTAGTTTTTGTTTATTTTAATGGGCTGTTCTCACCTCCACAAGTTTAAATCATGATATAATATATGTATATCCTTGTATTCTACCCAGCTTTTCACAATTCTTTTCCAAAACCCCCTGCCGTTCAATTGATTCCCACACATTGGATCTTATAAGATAAAGAACGTTGATGTTAGGTTTCAGAGGCTGTCAGATTTTACTTGGACAGATAGCCTCATCTTTCTCCTGCAGAAAAAGAGGGATTTCAACTGTTGCTCTTGCTGTTAGCAGCCCAACTCATAAATTACTGTGCCAGCAGGGCCCCTTTTAGTGTTATTGGGACCCCTTGATTATGTGCTTCTAAACTGCTACTTGTTGTGCCTTTTTAAATTTCCCATTTGAAACAGAGTGTTCTGCATTATAAGAGTCATATAAAAAAAACACTTTTATCTGATACTAATGTAAATGCTAACCAACTTTCTTATTGGGGATCCTGTGAATAAATCAGAAAATACACTCTGGGTATTATAAATATATAACACACTAAAATAATAACAAATAGATGTGTGTTGTGGTTTACAGTTCGCAAAGCTTTATAGGGATGTTTTGGATCTCTATAACTACTGTTTTATAGATGAAGAAAAAATGAATCAGGAAGAGTAGTTGACTTGCTATAATCACTAAGTCTTTGCACTTAGTAGTAAAGTCATGCTTTTAGTCCATGTCTCCTGACCCCAAATGCAATGGTCTTTGTTCAATGTCATGGTACAATCATAGAGGAAAACATCTGAAGAAAGATTTTATTCTGACAGAATTCACACAGATGTATTATGACATTTACTTTGTGTTATGTAAGAAACATAAAACTAACACCTTTCCATAACCATAAAATCTGATGAAACCTTAAACATTATTCTCTAGCAATAAGATTAAACTTTATGAAGTCAATTTTCTTGGCCACAGCAACAGCTTTATCAGATTTCAAAATAACTGTTGTATTCCCAATGGTGTTTTACATTCAGAAGTCTCATCGGTTTTTTATTGTCTCCGGCATGAAATTACACCAAGAAGCAAAAATATTTCACCAGTAAATATAGTACTGTATTACCGGGTGTGAAAAAAATTCACTTAGTCATCTTTTAATAAATCTTCCTACTCAAAGACAAGAATAAACTAGTAATTTCAGCACAGTCCTGTGCTTAAAAAGTTGGGTTTGCAATTACCTCAGTTTTTAGTGCCTCTGTTAAAAAAAAGAAGAAAAATTCAAGAGCATTACATTTTTACACTAATTTTCCAACATCTATTTTATTCATTTAAATATGGATACTTCATGGACACCTCAATAAAGGATCCACTGTTATGTCCAAATATAAAGGAACACTTATGTCCAGATATCCTTGATAGTGCATGAAAACAGCTATTATCTTTAAGCACCAATTTGTTCTTTCTAAGGATTAGACCTGATGCTTTTCTGACTTACACTCGGGTCTTATAAAGTTGTAAAGGCAATAATATTGTAGACCAGTAGACAAAAAAGTAAAAAACTGGAAGGAACATGCCTTTTTCTCTCCCCACTGGAATAAAAGTATTATCACAATTTTCTTACTGGGTCTGAGGTTTTCTATTATTGGGTCATATCTTCTACATAGGGAATTTTACTTCTTTGCCAATTTAGATGTCTTTAATTTCTCTTTTTTTCCTTTTAGCTTTATCTAAGACCTGCAGCACAATAATGAATAGGAATGATAAAGGACATCTTTATCTTTTCCCTGTTTGCAAGGAGAATGCTTTCAGTTTCTCTCCTTCATGACTAATGTCAGCCATTGGTTTTGAACAAATGCCCTATATTTCTCTTCTTTTCTAAATTTGTTAACTGTTTTTGTTACTTTTGTTTTCAGGAATGGATGTTGGACTTTTGTCCAGTGCCTTTTCTACATTAATTGACAGAATCACATTATTTTTTCCTCATTTTATTTATGTGTTGGATGACATTGATTGCTTTTCCATGGTTGAAACCCCTCTTGCATATTTGATATAAATCAGTCATAATATGCTATGATTTTAAAATATATTTTGGATTATACAGACAAAGATTTTACTTGGAATTTTTGTTTATATTCATGAGGGATATTGGCCTATACATCTTCAAAGTCATGGTAGTTTAATTTTTTTATCAAGGTATGTTCACATCATTAAATAACTGCAAAATTTTCCCATCCCTTTCTATACCCTGAAGGAGTTAAAGTAGCTTTGATACCAGATTTCCTCTACATGTATCATAGACTCACCAATGAAGTGCTGGACCTGAACTACATTTTTTTGGACTTTTTAAATAACTGGGTTTCTTCTTATTATTGTTGTTTCCTGAAGATTTTTTTATTTTAATCTATTTTGGTTTGGTAAACAGGGTGTTTCTAAATTTTTTCCCATTTTTCTAAGTTTTCAAATTTGTGATGTGTAGCTCTTCATAATATTATATTATTATTCATTTTATCTGTTATCTATATTATAATATAGCATCACATATTTCATTTCTTTTTAAAAAATTAAATCATTATTAGGGTCTCATTATTATTTATATTTAATAATATAAAAATTATTAGGGTCTCTTACAGCATATCACAATCCACATAGCTATCCATTGTGTCAAGTACTTTTTTTATATGTTTTCATTATCATTCTCAAAATGATTGCTTCCTACTTGAGCTCTCGGTATTAGCTCCTGATTTGTTCCCTCCCTCTCCTTCCCCTGCCCCATGAACCCTTGGTAATTTATAAATTATTGCTATTTTGTCATATCTTACACTGTCCAATGTTTCCCTTCACTCACTTTTCTGTTGTCCATCCCCCAGAGAGGAAGCTATTTGTAGATCATTGTAATCTGTTCCCCCCTTCTCCCTTATCTTCCCTCCACCCTCCAGGTATTGCCTGCCAGTGTCAGCACTGAGGGGTCCATCTGTCCTAGATTCCCTGCGTTCCCACTTCCTATCTGTACCAGTGTACATCCTTGGTCTAGCCAGATTTGTAAGGTAGAATTGGGTTCATGATTGTGTGTGTATGTGCGTGTGTGTGAAACATTTAAGAACTAGAGGAAAGTTGTATTTTTCATTGTTGCTGCACTGCACCCTGACTAGCTCATCTCCTCTCCATGACCCTTCTGTAAGGGGATGTCCAGTTGCCTACAGATGGGCTTTGATCACACAGGCTGGTGTGCTTCTTCCAAGTGGACTTTGTTGTTTTTCAGCTAGATGGCCATCTGTTTATCTTCAAGCCTTTAAGACCCCAGACACTATATCTTTGGATAGCCAGGCACCATCGGCTTTCTTCACTAAATTTGCTTATGCACCCACTTTGACTTCAGTGATTATGTAGGAAAAGTGAGCACATTTCATTTGTTATTTGCATTTTTCTGCCTTTATTTTCTTCAAGAGTTCCTGGTGACACATTGGATGTTCAATTACAAACTACTAACTAGTTGTCTGCTGGAGAAAGATGAGGCTGTTGGGTTCCTCAAATAATTATAGTCTTAGGAACTATATCTAGCTTCGTTTTTAGGAATTGACTCAACCACAATGAACTTGAAATGGGATGGGAGGGCGATTACTTCCTTCAGCCTTTCTCCCCAGTCGGTTTCAAGAAGTGTTGCCTTCTATAAAGTCTCATTCCTTTTGTTATCATTTATTGGAAAAGTTCACAGTAGTGATCTGAACTTGGTCTAGTGGAACAATTACTACTAAAGGGACTAATTAGCATTGTATCCTGAAAACTTTGACTCCTTTTCTCTTTAGAATGTTATCTAATTCCATGAATCAAAGACATTTTTCTTTGTTATGCATTTTGTGGATAGCTACATCTATATAATTCACCCTTTAAGTTAACATGTAGATTAGACATCCTTAAAAGATTATGCAAAGTATATAGAAAAAACATATAGTGCAATAGATTTTCATGTTACTTTGCTTGTAATCATAGAAAATTGTCACATGTTGAATGAAAATCAAAAACAAGTTTTATGTCACCCAATGCATATAATTTTACTTCTTTTCATATTTTAACAGTTTGTAAAAATGTAATACAAATTTATAATGAGGTTAAAGTCTCAAATATTGAGTGTGTTATCTATAAAGTATATCATAAATCAAAGAAATATTATATGTAAAATTGTAGACTTATTTCCTTAAATAATACATAATATTTACCTGAAAGTAGTAATTACTCTCCTCACAAATTTTCACTTATTGTGTAGGAAAACGAAGTCGATGAATGGGATATCCTCCTCTTCTGATCTAACAATTTTGAGAGAGAAAGGTCAGTATGATTGTAGCTTATAATGATGAACAGAAGTGAAGAGTATTCTTGATGATTGATAGTTCTGGTATCACACTACCTGAATCTCTTTTTCTTTTTCTGAGATGGGAAAAAAATAAAACTATGGCATAAGAATAGCCTTTAGTCCCTTGTTTACTGTCAGTTTCATAAACATTGAAAAGAAGGGTATTTTGGGGCCTACTGAAGTTTTCTTTCAAGAGAGCATAAGAGGGAGAGTGAGAATTTAAATGAATTTTGGTCATTTGTAAGATCTTTTTCATCTTCAGATTCTCTTTATAGACATATATGGATCTAAATACCCACTTCCAGAAAGTGCTGATTATGTTGATTCATGGAGATAGGTTAATGAAGTGATATCAATGGTTTTTATGTCACCAGAGTTAGCTATGAAACTACATAGCAGCAGAGAATGTACTAGTCAGAAAAATTAACTAGGTCTGAGCATTTTGGATTTTTTCCAAAGTGAGGTGGTAATTGGCTTAAGTTTGAAATGAAAAGATTGAGTTCAAGAGAATCATTCAGCTTTAAGAGACCGAGCAAAGACTAGATGATTTTTAGAGTTTTTGTGAAAAGCTTAGCGTTTTAGGACAGGAGAGACTAGCAGGGAAGAAATCATGTAAGGCAGAGTGTGCCATTCTGATTCAAGAATTAGAGACTAATTTGAGTGTTCCTTTTTTCTCTTCTTTATTCCCACAGACAGTATATTCCATGAAATGGCCACTTCCAACCATTCCTCAGTAACTGTGTTTGTCCTTGAAGGGTTAACAAAATGCCCAGAGCTCCAACTGCCACTCTTTCTCCTCTTTCTTGGAATATATATGATCACAGTAGTTGGGAACCTGGGCATGATCATTTTAATTGCTGTCAGTTCTCAACTTCACTCTCCAATGTATTATTTTCTCAGTCATTTGTCATTCATTGATCTCTGCTACTCCTCTGTCATTACCCCTAAGATGTTAGTGAACTTTGTGTCAGAAAAGAACATTATCTCCTTCCTGGAGTGCATGGCTCAGCTTTATTTCTTCCTGATTTTTGTAATTGCAGAAGGCTATCTTCTCACAGCCATGGCATATGACCGCTATGTTGCTATCTGTAGTCCACTGCATTATAATACTATTATGTCTCATAGGGTCTGTTCTATAATGATGGGGGTAGTATACTCACTGGGGTTCTTTGGGGCCACAGTCCATACTACTCGCATGTCAATGTTGTCCTTTTGTGGTTCTCATATCATCAGTCACTATTTTTGTGATATTCTTCCTCTGTTGACTCTCTCTTGTTCCAGTACCCGCATTAATGAGATTTTGCTATTTATTATTGGAGGTGTTAATACTTTAGCACCTACCCTGGCTGTTCTCATTTCTTATGCTTTCATTCTCTCCAGTATCCTTCGTATTCGTTCCACAGAAGGCCGGTCCAAAGCCTTTGGCACTTGCAGCTCCCATCTCATGGCTGTGGGGATCTTTTTTGGGTCTATTACATTCATGTACTTTAAGCCTCCTTCTAGCAATCACATGGAACAGGAGAAAGTATCCTCAGTGTTTTACACTACAGTGATCCCCATGCTAAATCCCTTGATCTACAGTCTGAAGAACAAAAATGTGAAGGAGGCACTGAGGAAAGTAGTTGGGGGGAGGGAATCATCCTGACAATTGGAACTCTCAAAGGGAACAAGAGAAAATGAGCCAAGAGAAAAGTTGTCATGAGCTTTTTGTAATTTTATTTCTATTCTAAGTGAATATATTGCTCTTATAGAATATGTAATTTTACTTGAGAGAGGTTGCAATATTTTTGGAGATAAGAATTTCTGAAAGTCAATATAATCTCAGAAGTATTTCATGTATTGAGGGGGGCAAGATTTTGTAGAAAGGGAAGAACAAATAAGCAAAGAAGAATATATTGAAGACAAGCAGTCCCCACATGATGAACTTTCATTCCTAAGTCTGTTTTTCATTTAAATTTTTCTAACCTTGGCCCGTTCACCCTTCTTTGGCAACCTGGTGGAACCCAGCTCCCAGAGGGTCACCATATTGATGCCGAATTTAGTGCGGACACCCGATTGGCGTAGCGACCACACTACAGCCCAGAACTCCTGGATTCAAGCGATCCTCCAGCCTCAGCCTCCCGCGTAGCTGGGACTGTAGGCACACGCCACCACACCCAGCTTTAATTTAAATTTTTATATAAATCAGAAGCATTGGATATCACTTGTATCTCACAGCAGCCAAATTTTTGTCTTAATATGTAGTGTATCATTGTAAAGTCATACCCATTTGTTATTGCAATTCAGTGTATGTAGCTCAAATTCTTAATATAATAGGCTTTAAGGAGATTGATTTTCTACTATAGTTGTAAAATTAATGTTAATAATCTGGAAAATGCTTGTATACTAATTTTGAAAATGCCCCAAAAACAAAGGATCGAGTTAAGGGTTATGTTTGAGAAGAGATGGTGTCAATTAAATCAAAATTGCTGCATATTTGACACTTTTTGAGTGGAGGAACAATTTCCAGACTCCATACCTTCAGAATATTGAAATGGGATTGAGAAAGGTATAGTGTTCAGTGTTTTTTAAAAAAGAAAAGAAGAAAGAAAGAGGGAAATCCGTATTGGTAGATTGTGACTTACATGTTTTTCTATGGAACTGAAAAATCGGACAAATTTAAGAGAAAAGACCCATAAAGATAGTTCCTTGTAAGGGATCCCTATCCTGGTGAGTAATAAACAGTTCAGAAAAGGAATGACATGTGAAAGTGTGATGGAACACCAGTTGAGGGAGCTGCATCAAGGAGACAGACTTCCAGATTGTCAAATAAAAAATGGATAGTTTCTTGACTCCGTTCAACAGCTAGCTTCTGTTTTGTCCAGATAAATCCTTCTTTGCACTTATGACAATTGGCATAACCCCTTAGCATGAGAACAGGGAGAAGTTTGCCCCATTCATGCATGATGCTGAGAAGCAGGAGGAGCTGGGGCTTAAGGTGAAGCTTATGGTAAAGAAGAAAATAAATGGCAAAGGCGGATTCTCTTCTCAATATAGACAGTAAAGATCAATGACAACTATTTGAAATACACATTTTACCTCTTTGGGTGTCTTCATTTAGGCAGTGATTAACAGAATGTCTTGTGGAGTGTGGCTACGATGAATGAATTCCTTGATTTTGTATTAGGATATTATTGTTATGCCAGAGATAGTTCACTTTTCCTTAAGTGCTATCCCATTTAGATAAAGATGGTGTGAACTTGGGTTTTGTTCCTCTTGTAACTTTATCTCTAACCAAAATTTCTTTTTGCTGTAGGTCCCACCCTTTTAGAAAACATTAGATGAAATCCTGCTGATGAGCTGTTTGGGGACCTCATTCCAGGCATCCCCTTGCCTTCGAGTCCATGCTGACACGAAGTGACCCCATAGGAATGTGTAGATCTGCTGAGAGGTTGCCTCTTGACAAGAGGATGTGAATCTTTCTGAGAGTAGAAAGACTTAGAATTAGCTGGTGGTTTCAATGGCTGACATTTTTGGTAGCACCCCACCCTGGTGGAACAGTGGTTAAGCATTGGGCTGCTCACCACCGAAGAAGCAATTCAAAACCACCAGCTGATTCGCTGGAGGAAGGGGCTGCCTAATTTGGTAGAAAGAACTGTCTCAGTAAGTTACAGGGCAGTTCTAACCATGTTCTACAGGGTGGTTACATCAATATCGCGGGTCGCGGTGAGAGCTAGTGAGTATCAAGCATCAATACAAAGCCCTTTTTCACTCTACTAAATATGGTGCTCTGTGTTGGAGCTATCTGTAGAAGGTATCTGACTTTGTAAATGAATTTAATGAGGAGATTTGAGATGTTTGAATCACATTTTCATATGAAGTGAAGTTGTAAAGACAGTTAATGCAAGAGATTACAGAATGATGATAAACAAAGAACCCTAGAGGCCAGTGACATTGTCATATTTATTGATATTGTTTTACCTGGGTAATAGGAAAATCTGTTTCTGATAAAAAGTAGTGGAAAAGATATTCATTACTGCAGATAATTAAGAGTGTTTGTTGATAATGTACCATCATATTGACTGTGACTCGAAGCAATCCTATAACTATCTAAATGCTAAATGTTAATAGTATCTTATCTGCATTAGCTACCTTTTAGGATTTAGGATGAAAAAAAGAGGAAATTGCTTGGAGGAGTGTGACAACAAAGGAGAAGAATATGGCAATGATACATTAATTTATCTGCTTTAATTTTAAATATTCTTCTACTAGCATTATTTTGAATGTCTAATACGTGGCTGGAAGCATCCCCCACCCTGGTGATAAAGAGATGAACATAGTTATAAATTTCTCACCTTTGTGGATTTAGGGCTAAGTCACATATGAAATATCATCTCAAACATTAAATGTTTTATAAAGAAAGGTGTGGACTAGACTTTCATTAAAGATATTGGGGAAAGATGAATACCTAGTAGGACTGAAGCCTATTGTATAAATTTTGGAGTATTTTTTCACAGGGAACAGCTATATTTTATCAGAGAAAGCCTTGGGAAGGAAGAGCTTTTCTAACTTTAGGAAGAGTATTTCAATAGAAAAATCTGAAAAATAGCCAATTATCTTATGAAATTCTGATTTATCAACAATAAAGGGTTTAGGCTAAGTAACTTCCTGTCTCAGATACTGCTTTGGAAATGCTCATATTGGCTTGGGATCTAACCAAATTGATCCCTCTGTTTTCTTCCAACATACTGAAATAAACTGATGCATTCTGGCCCAATACCTTTCCTTCCTTTCCCATTTCCCTTCTTTTACTCTCAGTTATTTTTTTCCTTAAAAATCATTTTATTGGGCCCCCAATAAAATTTTTCAAAAAAAAGGAAATAAAAAAAATCATTTTATTGGGGACTCATACAGCTCTAATCATAATGTATACATACATACATACATACGTTGTGTCAGTAGTTACATCTTTTCTGGGGTGGGGTGGGGTTTTTTTTTTTTTT
>PVJH01009331.1:20960-79873 GCA_004026705.1 Nesogale talazaci | reverse complement strand
GTCTAACCGGTGGCCAGGGTCCCACCTGATGATGAGACCACCACAAACAAACAAACAAATAAACAAACAAACTCACTGCCATCGAGTCGATGCCTACTGACAGTGACCCTCTGGGGTGGGGCCGGACTGGCCCTGTGGGTTTCTGAGACGCTCGCTCTGCAGGGAAGGGGAGAGCTTGGGCCTTGCTCCTGCGTTATGTCCCCATCATTCCATCTGACGGGTAAGTGAGACCGCCTTCTTTCAGGGGAGCGTTCCTGAACCCATAGTCCTGATTCCACATTGGCCCCCTCTCCTCTCCTAAGAGCCAGGATCTCGAATCCTCCTTGGGCCCTTCTCACACGTGGCGGTTCTCTGTGCCGTGCGACTGTGCGGCTGGCCCCGGCAGAACCATGTCAAGCAATGACGGTGTCAGTGGAAGCTGCTTTTTGCTCCCTGCGTTTGCAGGCTCTGCCGCGTGGCGCAGCTTCTCGGGCCCCTGGGAAGCGTCCTTTCATTGTGCCCCTTGTCAGGCTCCGTGCAGCCCAGAGGCCTTCAGAAAAGGAATTTGGAAGCTGCCCTGCTTCCGTCATTCTCTGGAACAATTTAACTAGCAGGTAGCATTCGCCCAGGAAGCCATCTGGACCTGACACTCTTTTAGGTACACCCCTTTGAAAATACCTCTCAGTGTATTCCAGTTAGTTGGCATGCTTTTGCTGTGTTTTTGTGTCTTTGACAAAAAACACTCCTGGAATTCTTTAGACTATTTCCATTTTCCTAGTAAACCGTCCCCTCTACCCAGGGGATGGCCTGTTTTTCTGTTGCCTAGCACTGAGGTAAGTGCTTCTGATCCCCCGAATTAGCTCAGTGTCTGTGGGTGACCTAGGGCGGCCTTAACGGAGGTCAGAACAGAGGCGGACTGTCCCCCGGGGATGGAGGCTTCCTCACGCACGGATATCGAGCCCCTTCACACGCAGTGACCCTACAGGACGGGGTGGAACGTGGCCCCTGCATTTCCCAGATGGTGACTCATTAGGGAAGGTAAAGTCTTCTCTTGCTCCCTCGAAGCAGCCAGTGGTATTTGAACTGCCGACCTTGCAGCTAGCCGCCCAACACCTGTGGTAACCACGATGCCACCAGGACTCTGCTGAGGAAGGTTGGGAGTCCACAACGAGCAACTGGCTATGCCGAATCCTTCGGAGGTCTTGGAGGAAGAAACTGGCCAGTTTCCTACCTGCTGGCTGGGGACAGCCGGTGCATCCAGGTGCTCTTGGCTTGTGGCAGCAAAATGCTTACCTCCGCCTTCATCTTCCCATGACCGTCTTGCCTCTGTATGTTTATCTCTCTCTTCTTAAAAGGAGGACACCACTCGTATCGGATGAGGAGACGCGCTACTCCAGTTTCCCCTCATTTGAACTGAACGGATAGCCTCGTCAAAAACCTTTATTTCCAACCAGGGTCACGGGGCCCAGGTGAGGACTTCAGCATGCAGCTTCGAAGAGCACAGTGGAATTCCTCACAGCATCCAGGGATCCTTCCCAGCCCCCGTCCCTTATTTTGGGGACTCGATCTTTAAAAAGCTGGTCTGTCGTGGCAGCTCTGCCTGTGTGCACTGTCACCCTGCCCCCAGCGTCCCTGCCCTTCTGATCAGAAAGATCAGACACTCAGGTACCCTTCCTGCACACGGCTCTAAGGTCGACAGCCTGTTTCCTGGGGCTCAGACACGGTGCTAAGTGCTTGCATGTCCTTGTCTAATTTCCCCTACAGTCCCCTGAGATAGGTAATATTGCATTATCCCCAGGTCACCAAGGAGGAAACAGAGACTCAGGAGATAAAATAACTTGCCTGAGGTCACAGAGCGAGGAGCTGGCAACAGTGGACTTGCGATCCCTGCCTGCCTCGGGACTCATTCTAATTACACAGCCTTCTGCCCTCCCCTGGCATCAACCACAAGGATTGTCCTCAGTTGGAGAACATCTAACTCAGGACTGGATTTGTTTGGGGCCTCCCCTCACGGCCCCTGCCGCCCCCCACTAGTGGATATTTCAGGGGGCTTCATGTGCCAGATGGATTCATTGTTTGTGCTTGATCCTTGCCTTCAAGTTGGCTGAGTCATGGGGAGCCCAAGACCAACAGAAGGACACGCACCGCACCCTCGTGAAGGTCACGGGTCCCGCAAGTCCACGGTGGGGCCACCCAGCATTCCGAGTGCCTTCCAACCTCGGGGGCTCAGTGAGATCAGACGACTGACAGTCTGCTGCCATTCAAAGGGTTTTCATCAGTGATTTTTTGGAAGTCTATGATAAGGCTTTTTAAATCATTTTTATTGGGGGGGGGGCTCTTACAACTCTTCTGACAACCTATCAGACTTTTCTTCGGGGCTAGCCTTGTCTGGAAGCTCCACTGTCCATGATGGTTTGATTCCCCCACCCCTCCCTGCACTTACTTGAAAACCTGCTGGCGGTCACTTCCCACCTCATAGCACCATGCCATGCAGCACCGTGTCCATGCCCTGGTAGCTGGGAGGGAGGTTCTGGAGAAATGGCTGTGAAGGAGAGCGATCGTGACCCCGCCCCTCCTCCGCCCCCCATGAAGTGTGCATAATCTAACAGAGGTGGAATAGTGTCATCAGCTAAATGAAGACTCTCATTTTGATGAACATCCAAACCCACCAAATCACAGTGGCGTGAGGCGCCATTGTCGGGAGCCAAGGGTTTCCCAGGCACCAGAACTAGGGTGAGGCACATGTATCTGACCCTCCGTAGCTCTATGCCCAGGGCGGGTCCCTCGGAGTCTCTGCACAGCTCACAACGTGCATCAGACCGGCCACTGTGACACACACAGGCATCTTACGAGTGATGCCGTCCCACAAGGACTGCGACACAGACCAGCGCTGTGTCCGCAGATGGTTCGGGATCGGATGGCATGTGGCAGCTGTCGCTCAGTGGCTGCGGGGATAAAAGGGGATGCTCTAAGGTGGAAAACTCCGAGCACATTCAAGTGTGCCCAGTGCAAGAAGCTTGGGCTGAAGAGGCTGGGCAAGTCTGGGCTGGGGGTTGGGTGGGGCAGTGGGGTGTGTTGGTCTGCTAACCCAGCAGCTGCTCTGGGGGAGAAGAGGAGGTTTCCTGCTCCGGCTCAGAAACCCACAAGAGCAGCTCTTCCAGGTTCTGGGGGTGGGGTGGGGGGGGTCTTGATGAGTCAGGACCGATCGAATGGCAGGGAGGTTCGTTGAGCCTGGGTAAGGCGCTCCTCTGGCCTCCAGATCCCCCCTCAGCAAAAGGAGCGAGGCATTTCATTCATCCATTGGAGCAAATATCTACTGAGCTCCAAGTCGGAGTCAGACGCAGTGACCCGGGGTCGGGAAGAGCGGAGAGGCAGGACAGCTCAGCAAGGGACCAGAGACAAAGGCTTCCCTCTCATCCAGGTAGGGACAGGGAGTGTGGCCTGACCTCCCGGGTCTCTGGCTGCTTTCCATTCTGCCGTTCCATGACCAGGGAGAGGGGGAGATGCGTGATGGACAGGTCGACCTAAGGTAGAGGGGTTCAAGAAGCTGCTCTCTCACTCTCTAGCCGTGTGACCTGGAGTCCAAGACTTCATCTTGATCAGCTGTGTCTGGTCAACAGGGACACCACAGCCCCAGCGCCTCACCTTCCTGGGGGGATGGAATGAGAGCGAGTGGATGAAGCTCCCTGCGCAGCACCTGGATCATAAAGCATAACCTGATGAGTGACCGTCTATTTTTCTCTCTCTCTTTCCCTCCTTCCTCCCTCATCTGGCCCTTCCTTTCCTCCTCCTTGCTGCTTCTCTTCCTTTCCCACCACACCGTCGTCCCCTTCAGCTGCCTCAGTTTACCAGCTGCACTTGTGCGGCCCGAGGTTAGGGTGGCCCAGCGGTAAAAATCTCACTTTCTATGCAGGAGACCAGAGTTTGATTCCTGGCCACCACTGGCCTGCCAGGACAGGTGCTGAGGCTGCCAGATGCTCAACAGGTGTCCGGGTGAATAGGTGAATCCAAACCTACGGACTGAAAACAACAAAAACAAGCAACAACAGCAGACTGGCAAGAACCCCCCAGGTCGGGAACACCTCTGTCCTCCCCACTGTCTTTCCATTTGGCCCAGAAACCCCAAGTTGAATTGGTTCCCCCAACAGCGAGCTTTGACAGTGGCTCCCACCCTAGCTGGAGGTGTCTGAAGCTTGTGAGCTGTGACCACCCAGAGGCCAACGACGTCAAACAAGTTTTCCGCATGAGGTTCAGTGGATCATCCAGAGTCCGAGGTCTGGGTACTTCTCTGGGGCTTAGGAAAACCTTTCGAGATCTGGGATGGGGGGAAGGTAGCGGTTCTAAAACCCCCAAACTGCAAACATCAAGAAGCGTTTCACGAACTGTCTAGAAAGCGGCACATGTTGTTCCCTTCATGGTCTATTAAGTTTAGCGAGTGTTCTTTAAATTGGAAAATGATCTGTAGGCCAGAGGCTGCCCCTCTCTTTGCAAGCTCCCCAAATATGCCCAATAATCATGGAGAAAAGGTGGCCCGTGAGAAGTCAGCTGAGTTGCCAGCCAGTTGTAAATGAAACGAGTACTTTTAGCCAACTCCTACAGCAACATTATTTTCCCAAAACTGGACAGGTATAAGAGTTCATACGGACGATTTTTCAGTGTTTTCTTACAAAGTGGAACTTCTCTAGGGACCTACCTTGAAAAATCTTTTAAAAGAGCTTATGCTTGGGAGGTCATTCTCATATTCTCTCTCTCTCTCTCTCTCTCTCTCTCTCTCTCTCTCTCTCACACACACACACACACACACACACACACACAGAGTCACCGGGTTGCTTCCAACTCATCGTGACAAGACTGCGGCTCTCCATGTGAGTGGAAAGCCTCCCCTTTCTCCCGATGGCAGCCTGGTGGCTTCAAACTGCTGCCCTTGAAGTCAGCGTCCCCATCATCACCCACTAAGCCACAGGGCTGCTCCTGGGAGGCCACTCACAATGTAACAAAATGTGCAGGATCTCAAACTATTGATCAGTAACGCTTAATTGGGATCCGTTAAAACAAACTCACACATGTATGTATTGGGGAAAAGCAAAAAAAAAAAAAAAAAAGACACTTTTCCTAGCTTATTACATAAGAACAACACGCATAATTGTCTTTTCTGTTTTTAATAGCTTTTGGATTTTCCATCCTTCTACGATGAAAATGTACTACAATCAGAAAAACAATTTCTAGTGGTTAGATTTTTTTTTTTTTTTTTTTTTTTTGCTTACTACAAAAGTAATTTATGCTCCTTATGGGGGAAAAAAAATCACAAGATACATATAAGCATAAGGGAAGGGAAAGAAACATGCAAATTCCACCCACCCGGAGACAGCCACTGGGCCCTTCCAGACCCTGTTTAGGCATACATAAACATTTATATTTTTATCGCAAAATGGGATCGTTCTGTACACAGCGCTGTGGTGAAACCTGCTTCTTTCCTTGGCGATGTATACTGAGAACGTTCTGTAATGTCAGCAGTGCATTTCCTCGGGGGCGATTTGAACAGTGGCCCACCGCCCAACGAGGAGGACAGACCACCGCCTTCCGACCTTCGGCGTGAGCCCTGGCGGTGCTGTGGTGACACGTTTGACTCATCAACGCAGGGTCAGCAGTTAGAGCCCTCCTGCTGCCTCACGGGGGGAAAGAGAGGCTTTCTCCTCTCTTCCAGCATGGCCGTCGCGGAAGCCACAGGGCCAGCTGAGTCGGTGTCACCCCTACGGCAGTCAGTTTGGTTTCAGACCTCATCTCAGAATGTTACCGCCTTGCGATGCGTCGACGAGGTTGGAGGTTTCATACCCTCCAGCCTCATTCCTCGTGAGACAGACGAGTGTCTGCTCCCATAAGAAGTTATAGCCTTGGAAGTTCTGCCTAGGCTCCCAATGGCCCCATGGTTTGGGCTGTGCTCCTTTTAACTGACCCCCCTTTTTTTGGGGGGGCATCACTGCCCTCTGGTGGGAGTGGGAGGCCCAGCCTTGCTGCTGGATTTGAACCTTCAAGCCAGTGGGCTACAGTCCCTCGCACAGCCACTACCCCACCGGGGCTCAGCAACTGTCCTTCTTCTTTTATTTATTTATTTTTTATTTTAGGCATCATTGCCCTGTGGTGGTGGGAGTAGGAGGCCCAGCCTTTGCTCCTGTGAGCTGGAATTGAACCTCCATCCCAGTGGGCCACAGTGCTGCGCACAACCACTACGCCACCGGGGCTCAGCCCTGTCCTTCATTTCCAATGGTGTTCTAACCACACACAGCGCAGAGCACTTGATCCCCGCTGGGGCAATGGGTATGCACTCGGCTGCTGACTGAAAGGTTGGCAGTTTGAGCCCACCCATGGGCTCTCTAGAAGAAAAGACCTGATAATCTGCTGGGCAAAGATGAAAACCTAGGAAACCCCAGACGGTTCCCCTCCCTCAGTTTGGGTCTCTATGGGTCAGAACCAGTTTGATAACCAGACACAAGGGACCTTAATCTTCACGAGGGAATTCTAGAACATGACCTGCAAGGCATTGGGCCTCAAGTTCCATGTCAGGAGGGGAGGCAGGCGTCTTAGTAACTTTCCACATGCAGAGAACTCAACCTTGCTTGCTGAGAATGAAGAGGCCTTCTGTCTTCGTTGAGAATTGATTATGACTCAGGGTCAAGAAGACCAAAATCCTCACAACGGGACCAATAGGGAACACAGGGAAAAGGTGGAAGCCGCCAAGGATTTCGTCTTTCTTGAACCCACAAGCAATGCTCAAGAGGCAGCCGTCGAGATCAGATGATGCCTGTTATTGGGGCAATCTGCGGCACACGGAGCGTCTGACCCAACCATGGTCTCCTCCGGCGCCTCGCGTGCATGTGAGAGTGGACAGTGAATGCCAGGGCTGCAGAGGAATCGCTCCATGTGAACTCAGGCGAAGAACAGTGAAGGTCCCATGGACTGCCAAAGGAACAAACAGATCTGGCTCGGAAGGACAGGCAGAAGGCGCCTTCCCGAATAGCGAGATTTCTTCTCACCTGCTTTGGACGTGTCAGGAGAGACCAGTTTCCAGAGAAGGACATCCTGCTTGGTAAGGACATCCCTCCTCTATTCCCCCCACCCCCCAAAGAAGGCTTTGGCAGGATGGATTGACACAGTGGTTGCAGCTATGGGCTCAAACCTAAGCTGACCCAGTGTTTCCTTCTGTTGTCCATGGAGTTGCCGTGAGGCTCAATCCATTCAGCAGCAACCGCCCCAGAGACAGGTATGTTGTGAATTATGCCAGGCACAGAGACTCGATGGGAGTTAGGTTGTGGTTCCTGTTCGGGGAGGGGTCCTCGTTCCAAGATGACATAGTAGCAGCAAGACAAAGTCTGGGCCAGTCAAGAAAGGCTTCTCTGGGGCGGTGACATGAAACTGGGCTTTGATGATTGCGTAGGAGTTTGCCAGACAGACAGGGTGGGGTGAGCAGGGAGCACGTAACAGACCCCGAGATCAGGACAGGAGAAAACAAGAAGGGGGCATCGTATCAGGTCTGTCCTGGTCTTGGTACTTTCATATACTGTGTCTTCTTTGGTCCTCACATCCACCCTGCCAGGTAAAGGGTATCATTCCCATTTTCCAGCCAACGACCCTGAGGTTACAGGGCCTGTTGAGCTAAAGGTAGAGCCAGGATCTGGACATGTGCATCGTTGATTTTCCTCTACTCCTCTCTACCCTCCTCATGAAGGTGAAGAAAGCCCTATGTTCCAGGGAGGGTAAGGACAAGAGGGAATTCCTTTTCTCAGCTGATCGCTTGGTGGCAAAAACATCTCCATCATGCGAAGACGCGTGCAGGTTGAGGCCATCCTGAAGGCCAAGCCCAGCTTGGTCTCGTCCGACGGCCATTCCGTACGGAGCTTTACAAAGGTGTGGACCCTGCCTCACCCCACCAATGAACAAGGCCAGACTGTCTGTGTTGTTGCTGTTGCTATTGCTGTTGTTAGCTGTCATGGGGTAGAACCCATCCACGGGCAGTGCAACGTGGTCCAGGATCAAACCCGTGATCAGTTACTGATCAGACTGTTACGATCAATAGGCTTTTCCTACACCGATTCTCAGAAGTCACTTACCGAACCTCCTTCCTAAACAGCGCTTCTCAACCTTGCTGATGCTGCGACCCTCTCATACAGCGCCTCATGCGGTGGTGACCCTCCCACCGTAACGTTATTTCCGTTGCTACTTCATCACTGTCATTTTGCTTCTGTGATGCATCGTCATGTAACCATCTGCTATGCAGGATGTGTTTTCCTTGTTACAAATCGAAGACAATCAAACATCATTAAAGCATCACAAAACAGCATGCAATGATATAGTGCGCAATATTTTTGTGTTTTCTGGTGATCTTAGGCAACCTCAGTGGCAGGGTCATTCAGCATTTCCCCCCCTTCCCCCCCCCCCCCCACCCGCCGAAGGGGGTCAAGACCCACAGGTTGAGAACCGCTGTCCTAGACGGTCCTGGTGTGGGAATTCCGTGGAAACCTGTCTAGCCACAGAGCAGCACACGAGCCGTGACTGGGGATTGAACCCAGTTCTCCCACACGGTAGGGGAGGATTTGACCACTGAACCGCCAATGCCCCCACGTGTGGTTGCTGGGTGCTCTTGCCTCTATTCTGACTCACAACGACCTTGCCCAGGGAATCCTTGGTGGAAATGTTGGTGGGAGCAGATCACCAGGTCTCCTTCCCTGTGGGGTCACTGGCAGACTCAAACCCATGACTTTTCCTTTCACAGTTGAGCCTTGATTCCTCACTCCATGCAGGCTCCAGAGAGTCCCTCTAATTGAAAACCCCATGCGGTCTAGTTGATTCTGACGCCGAGGAACCTTGTGGAACAAAGCAGAGGTGCCCCACAGGCCTTCAAGGATGGGGTCTTTAAAAGCAGACCTGGAAGCACACCTTCCTTCCTGGAGGCAGCTGCTGGGTTTGAACTGCCATCCTTTCGATTCAGTACTGAGCTCTTAATGCCCTGTGCTACCAAGGCTCGCTCTCCCCTCTGCCTCACTTGTGTGGTCACAAGGACTGAGTGAGGCTCTAGGTGGTGGTATGCTCCGTGGAGCGGAAGCATGGGGGTCAGCGTGGGGAGGAGTGGAGGCTGAGGGCTGGGGAGGTGGGCTGAAGACAGACGGGCCGAGTATGCGCAAAGTGATATTTGACTGGGGCATGACACGGTTCCTGACAAAAGGTGCCAGGAGGGTGTGGCCCAGAAAGAGAGAGAGGAGAGGGAGAGAGAGAGAGAAAGAGAGAGAGAGAGAGAGAGAGAGAGAGAGAGAGAGAGAGAGAGAGATGCTGGGGAAAATGGACGCTTGACCCAAAAGAGTAACAGCGAACACATCCACTCTCCCAAGTGCCGAAGAGCCAGGATGTACTTTGAGGGCTAAGGGATGCCCCACCCCAGCTCCTTTTCAATGGCTTCCCATGCAGATGACCGACCGTTGGACAGCAAGGAGGGAAGGCTGGAGAAGAATGGGTGCCTTTGAATGACGAGGCCGGGGAAGACTCTGGAAAGGCTCGCAGGGGGGCCAGCAGTACCAGCACCTCTGTCCTGGACGGACTGCAGCCAGAACGCTGCTTACAAGACAGGATGGTGAGGTGTCCTCTCCTGTGCATTTGCCACATGTGATTAGGAGGGACCAGTCCCAGAAAAGGACATCAGGCTTGGTGTGTTAGTCTGTGTAGACTAGAGAAACAAGCTCATAAACACGCATATGAATATAGGGGAAAGGTTTATATATCAGAGGAATCAAACATTGAGAAAGCATCCCAACCCAGTCTGGTCCAAGGTCATAAGTCTGATAAAGTCTCCTTCTGACTCACAAAGCATGTGCAATGACACCAGGACAATTACAGGTCAGGGGGTGCAGAGTCTTGTGTGTCCAGCAGCAATAGAAGAACACTGGTGCTGGCAGGAGTCTCCCCATGGCTCCTCATTTCCAGGGCTCAGGGTCCATCAGCAGTATCCATTGGCAGTAGAAGCATGTCAGCACTGGCAGGGGTCTCTCTGTGGCTTCCCTGGCCCCAGAGGTCTGATTCCATCAGGGCAAACCCACGTGTCTTCTCCTCTGGCTCTTCCAGGTTCCAGGACTCAGAATCTATCATTATGCCACCATCTTGTCTTGTCGATAGACTGACTCTAAGAGACTGAGTCAAGCCTCTCTTCTCCATTTGGGAAATACCGCAAGACTTCCCAGAAATCTCAGGAGAAAGCCATGCCCACACAGAGACCTCGTTGGCTATCTCCAGATTGACAGGCTAGGCTCCACCCTTAGACTCCCAATCATGAAATGGACACACTAGTACATGACTGCCACACTTGGTAAAGTGGAAGGCCGAAGAAGAGGAAGACGTCCGAGAGGACACAGCGACTGCCACTGTGGGGTCCCACAGCACAGCTGTGGTGAAAACGGCACAGGGCGGGCAGTGCTTCCAGCTGCTGCGCAGAAGAGAAGGGTCACTGGGAATGAAAGCGAGTCCACAGCACCCACCACGTTAGCCACACTAAGAGCCCCGGATCACCAGACGTCATCTGAGCATTTACACACATCTCAACTCTCGCAAGCCTGAGGCACCCCAGCCACGGAGCATGAGCTAACACCTGCCCCTGGGGACCCGCATGTGTCCAGTGGAACTTCCCTCCGTAGCCTTTTCAAGGGTCAAGCGTCCCAGGGACCTCTGGTAGCCTCAAGCCTCTAACCTTACAATCAGTAGCCCAGCTCGTTACCTGTGTGCACCACCCAGGGGGGGGGCCAAGCCTTGTGAGGTCGGTGCTATTACTGTCCTTGTTTGACAAGTGAGCAACTGAGGCACAGACGGGTATAAGCAACTTGCCCAAGGTCACACAGTAAGGAGAAAAGTCACCACTGGGACCACGACAGTCTGCCTTTCACTGTGACGCCAGCTTCGTGGGCAGGACTGAATCCGGCCAAGGACGGGGGCTTGTCAGTCTGGGGAACTGCTGGGTCTCATCTCAGAGCTCAGCGTCTCATCCCCAAGCAGCCGTCAATGTGTTCTCGATGGTTACATGTGGGAGCGATGACTCTGAATTAACAGAGGGGCCAGCGTACGGAAAGGGTAGACCGAGAGGGGTTTCTGAATCATAGTTTCAGAATTTGGTGAGGGGCGTGGGTGTGGAGGGAGAGAGGGGAGCGCTCTGCAGGGGATGACTCAGGAGGGTTCCAGCTTGATGGAACAGAAGGGCGGTGGCACCCTTCCCGAGGCTCGGCTCACGCAAGAAGGGGCCTGGGGGAGAGAGTCAGGCTTGGTTCCGACCCTGGGTGTCCGGCTATCTCCTGGGAGATTCCTATCCCGTCTGCTCTTCGGATTTCCAGAGTCAAACGTACAGGTCTGCTAATTAAGAAGCTAGTTTACACCTACGAGCTCCTAAAGGCTTGTGGCTGTTCGAGGCTCTCGAGCTGGCTTTGATTCGTGGTGACCCTCTGGGCAGCCGCTCGGTCTCGTGGCAGCTGTGCCACAGCTGTAACCACGGGGTCCATCCGCCTCTTCAAGAGTCTTGCTCTTGGTGACTGGCGCCCTCGTTGGCCGAGCCTTAATGTCCCTCGCCAGCGACAGGTTCGGGAGCCCTGGTGGCATCCTGGTTACGCCGTGGGCTCCCAACCAAGAATCAGCAGTTCAAACCCACCAGCAGCTCCTCGCCACCAAAACGAGGTTTTTCTACTCCCGTAAAGATTTACAGTCTCGGGGGAGGGAGGGGAAAAAAGAGGAGCGGATACCAGGGGCTCCAGTAGAAAGTAAATGCTTAGAAAATGACCACGTACACATATGCTCGATACAGCGGATGCCCAGAATGTTATAGACGCTCTATGAGTCCCCTCTAAAATGATCTTAACACCAAAAGAGAAGCCGTCTCGGAAACCCACCAGGCATTTCTCCTCTACGCTCTGCTGTTGCCATGAGTCAGGCTGGACTCACAGGCAATGAAGAGGGGGTTGGTCTCTCCCGATGGCATGTCCAATGTGAGGTGAAGTCTCACCACTCTCCCTTCTAAGGAGCATTCTAGATGGATTTTTTCTATGGCAGATCTGTCTGTTTCCCGGCTGGCCACGGCACAGTGCATGTGCTTCACCAACCCCCACCCCCATCCAGATGCCTGGGCCCTTCCCCAGGCGTCCTGACTCACTATCCGGCTTCCACAGGCGTCCGAGATGCTTGGGTGTTGAAATGTGGCTAAGCGCCGTTTTCCTGAATCTTGAACTCATTCAGCTGCAAGACTACACATGTGCTTTCCCAACAACTGGCTATCATCACGTGAGACGATCGCCTTTGAAACGGCGTCCACGCGGTCTTCTCTTGCACTGTGGTCCCATCAGGGAATGGCCCAGAAGGAGGGATCCATCAAGCCGTCGGCCAGGATCACAGTCTCGGAGGGCTTGGTTCGGACCGGAGGCTCCGCTTCCATGCTTACTTACCTGGCTGCTGGCAGGCGGCCTCAGTTGTCCAGCCCAGGGCTGCTCGTGACCTCCCTGTTCCAGGACGGAGTGACCCGAGAGCAGCGTGGGGAGAGAGAGAGCAACCGAGATCAGAGTCCTTTCGTACCCGTACGACACCCCGCTAGCCCTACGGGACAGAGTCCACTCCATAGAAGCAGCCCTGCTGGCTCAGTGCACACTCAGAGGGAAGGGATTTCAAAAGGGTGGACGCCAGGCCCAGGGACCACGTGGGAAGGACCTTCTGGGGCGCTGTGTGCGGTGGGCACCCTTCCCACTCCATCATCCCGCATCTTGTGTTCATCTTAGCAGCGACTCCCCGGCCCCCCATAAGTGGGAGTATTTTATGAACTTCATAAAGTTGCAACGAGACCAGTTTGGGGCGATTTATATCTCCTGTAGACAACAGCATTGAACTACTTAGCAAACCAGGAAGTGGAAAATGGTTATAAACGGATCCAATTACGTTCTTTGCCAAGGCAGTGTAGAACGCAACATGTAAAAATGGACTTAATTAATCAGACAATTAAACTTATTTCTGCTTAAATACATTTAGGTGTTAATTGGGAAGCTGACTTGGAGTTTATTTTAAGGTGGATTTGTTATCTTGACTCTGTCCTTCAAAAGGTAATCTGTGTTTCGTGTGCCAGGAAGACATGCCAGGTCTTAGTAAGAAATCACGCTTTGTCCATTGTCATGGTTCCTCTCCAGATGGGACTGATCAGGGTCAGACTGGCCTGGAGGGCAAAAAGACATTTGCTTTGGAAGCCCCATGGAGAGGAAAATCTTTCTGCTGCCCGAGGCACCTTTCTGGAAAGGCTGAACATTCCGTGGGAAAGGCGCTCGTACAGTTACAAGTGGGAAATACAAGGAGTCCTGACATTTCTGTCACTCGCTAGCTCTGTGACTCTGGGCAAGTTACTTCTGCTATTCAGATTTCAGCTTCGATATCTGTAAAATGAAAAGGAAGGAGCCGCGTGATGATCTCTCTTTCCCTCCCTTATAAACCCCTACAGTTTTCAAGAATGGAAGAGGGGGGGCTGGGTCTCTCAACAGAAAGCAAAAATAATAAGCAAGGTTTTTCTTTTAAAACAAAAAAGTTCCTCAGACTTCTCTGTTGGCTGGAATTTGCTTCCCAGCGTGCTTTCTATTCTGGTTGTTCGTCTGCGTTGACTAGAGAAACCAATCCAAGGCCACTCATGAAGGTGTAAGAGAGCGCTTTAGAGCCACTGTATATTGAGAAAACAGCCCAGCCCAGTCCAGATCAAGTCCATACGTCTGATACTGGTCTACACATGCCTCTCCAGAATCGTGCAGCACATGCAATGATGCTGAATGCAGGAAGATCACAAGCCAGGGGGTGAAGTCTTATGGATCCAGTGGTAGTGGAAGCATCTCAACACTGGTGAGGGTCTCCTCGTGGCGCTTAACAGGAAGAGAGTGTGGGCCTCCTCCAGGGAGAAAGAGAGGAAGTTCCCAGAATTCTTATGAGAAGGTCACACCCACAAGGAGGCACCATCAGGCTGTGGCCTGATTGACAGGCTAGACACCACCCCTTCACTCTTAATACCGTCAAGTGGACGTGAGATCATGGCCAGGTAACTGCGGACCGGCTAATCACATTGAGATGAACACATGCCTACTTACACGTCCCCTTCAAGTCCTATGTGCATGATTTGGCCAAAGAGAATGGTCAAGGGGACGTTGATGGACAAGAGGGTGAGGAGAGAGAGCCGGAAGTGCTTGACAAGAAGTCAACCAGTTGGCCCTGCAGAATTCCAGAAAGGTCCAGGAATTTCAGGGATCTGCAGAGAGAAGAGTGAAGAAAGTTACATGAAAGCCAGGATGAGTGAATGATGGTGCTCTCTCCTCCTTCCCTTCCAGATCCCACCCACCCCTTCCCATCGCACTCAGACAGGAGACTGGCTGATTCTTCTCTGGAGAAACTAGGCATTCCTGGAGGGAGGAGTCCCCCTGGGAAGCCGGCATGCTAAGAGATCACCTCGGAGTGAACCCCACCAGTTGACAAGCCTCCCCTCACACAAACGGGGCTCCCCGTCAGCTTCCGGTGCCTCCTTCAGAGTGTGAATGTTCAGTCAAAGATCACCCCAAACGCAAGGGAAACCCCCCGTGGGGAGAGAGAGAACAGCACGGCAGACAAAAGAGACTGGAAAGAAAAAAAGGATGAAACAGGAAGCAAAAAAAAAAAAAAAAAAAAGGTAATCCTTTTCCTGGACGAGAAACGATTCACTCATTTCCAGAAAGACTTCTATGAACCACACTGTCTAAAGGCGAACCCCTGACTGTCAACTCCCTCGCTCTGCCTGGTTTCAGAAAGAAGGAACAGAGAGGGGAGGGGAGAACACGACCGAGTAAATCATCAGTCCAATCTCCCCAGAATTAAAGGTGTGAGTTCCTGGTGTGAAAGAATCCATCGATTCCCAAGCACAGTGCATGAGAGAGCCCCACTGAGACCCCTCAACAAGGAGCCTGGTGACAGCGTGGGTAAGGGCTGAGCGGCTGGTTGAAAAGTCAGCTGTTCGAAGCCCACAGCTGAGGTGCAGGGCGAAGATGAGGCACTCAGCATCCAGCCAGATTCCAGCCTCGGGGCCCAGGGTCTCTAAGAGTCTACCACACAGGGTGGGAGGCCTATCCTGGTAAAATGTCAGGCCCTCAGGGTGAAGAGAGAAGCAGAGGTTCCTAAAAGCTTCCCGAGAGACCGACAAAAACCAGCCATCAGACTACTCCATGAAAACATCCGAAGGAAAGGAACAAAGTTCTCAAAATGCTGAGGGAAAAGGATTCCAACCTGAGCGTCTCTATTCCGTTCAAGGATCAATTGAGTGTGGGAGGAAATGAAGATGGTTTTAGGCATGCGGTTTCTCCAAAAGGTGTGCTTCCCGTATTTGGAAGGGTTCACCTAGAGAGAACCACGCAAGTCCCCAGGAGGCCCGAGGCAGCGGACTGGCGAGAGACACCGAAAGCCTGGTGGAAGAAGGCGGGAGCCATCCGTCCAGATGGAAGAGGAAAGACAGAGAGGGGTGGGGTGAGAAAATGGAGTGGAGCGATTCGACAAGCTGCTTGCTGTGTGAAAATGTGAAAAGGCTATTAGGAAGTCCAAGAGGAGTTATTGTTAGGGCTCCACAATCCTGGGAAAATTGTCCTTAAAACGAGAGGGTGCTCACTCTTGACTTAGTTTTGGCTGAAGTAGCACCAGCTTGCTTCAGAGGAGTGAGGGTGGGCTCCCCGACTTTGGAAAAACCCACCCCAGAGAAGGCCATCCTAGTTGGCAAAGTGATGGTCAAAGCAAATGAGGCACACCTTCACTGAGACCGACGGACACAAGAAGCAGGATCATGATGAGCTCAGACAGACCGAGGACCAGGAAGATAGCCCAGGAGAAAGCCCCTTCGTCATGCAGGCGGTCACTGCGAATCACAGCCCATTCAACAGTCACTAACAACAACAGATGAACTTCAGGGAAAACAAGAAACTGTACAAGAAGGGACACCCACATCTTGGCACACTGGTTCCATGGCGGGAAACTCACCTCATCATAGCAATGTAAACTTTCAATATTAGCCAAGAGTCTTAAGTTCGCTGGGCAGAAGATGAGCACAAGTCATGCCTTCCATGAGCTAACCCCTTCTCTGTGATGCCAGCCTGTGGAGGAGGCAGAAAACCAGTGCACGGAGATCCACCGTCTAAGACAGTTCTTTAGATCAGCTCCAGAAGGAATGCACCCAAGATGGATAGTGGCTGCCTCTCAGGAGAGGAGGAGGAGGAATGTAAGGATAAGGTGTGCCATTTTCCACACACACACACACACACACACACACACACACACGTCATTGCCAGTGAATCGGAATCCACGCATCAGGACCCTGCAGCACAGAGTCCAACTGCTCTGTAGGTGTTAGACACTGTCGATCTTTCCTGGAGCAGACAGCCTTGTCTTTCTCTTGAGGGGAGTCTGCTAAGTTTGAACCACCAATTCTGTGGTCGCCAGCCTGACATTTAGCACACTGCGCCACCGGGGCGTGCCCCAACACTTTTTAAACGAAAGGCACTTGGATTGTTATTTTGACTTTTAAAACCAGGTGCGCGATCAATTTATTGGGTGTCCTGTACATTTGCTGGTGGCGTAGTGATTACATATGGGCGTTCACTGAAAGGTCAGCCCTTTAGAAGCAGCAGTCATTCCGTGGGAGAAAGGCGAGACTTCCTGCTACCTGGAAGGAGCTTGTCTTAGAAACCCAGAAAGCCAGTTCTGCCCATCCTATAAGATTACCATGAGTTGAAATCAACCCATTGGTATTGAGTTTTGCATTTTGAGTATATCACACACGAGCAAATTACTTAGTAAGCTTGGTAAGCATGGGCTTATCTGTGCTTATTAATCTGTAATGAACAATTTTGCATCAAAGATGTGGCACAAGAAGGTGAAGCCATCCATCCTAAATTAGTGAGTAAGCACAAGTAGGCCCACGGTGCCCACGTGGATCTTGTGTATGGATGGCTTACATTTACCAGAGTAGCAGCCGATTGCACCGTACTCTGAGTTTGCTTTGAGGAGGCTGAGGCCCTGCTCCCATCTCACTCACCCTGGGCTACCAGAGGGCCCACCATTCTGGAGTGATGGTGTGGGAAGAGAACGAGGGACTTGGACTTTAAGGACTAGCGTGCAAATGCAGTCTCTGCCCGTCTTAGTTTCCTAAAGCTCCTCAAAGGAGCCCTGGTGGCGTGGGGGTTACACCTTCAGCTGCCAACCTCAGGGTCGGCAGTTGGAAACCACCAGCAGAGAGATGAGGCGTTCTTCACCCAGAAGAAAGATGAGGCGTCCTACGTCTCTGTCACGGTCTTCAGAGTGACAGCCTCTGAAACCCACAGGGAAGTTCCACCCTGTCCTAGAGCGTCACCGTGGGTTGGAATGAAATTCAGACTTGATGACAGTGCATGGAAATGCAGTGGTAACAAAAATACCACTAGCTTTAAAAGAAGAGAACGTGATTTTTCTCATATTTCTGAGGCTAGAAGTCCGTTTTCAGGGTACCGACTGCAGAAAAAGGTCCTTCCTTGCTTATGCGTCTCTCTTTGTCTATATTGTTTTGTTTGCTGCTTGCCGGCAAGTTGAATTCAACATGAGAACCTCATGTGTGCAGGGAACCACTCTGCAGGGTTTTTCAGGCTTTCTTTTGGAAGCATGTAAGCTCCGGCCTTACGTCTGAGGTTTCTAGGCACAGGTTTGAGCCTTCAACCTTTGGACGAGTAGTCTAGCACTTAATCATTTGTACCACCAGGGACTCCACCTCGGTGTCTATAGTCTCTGTCATAAGACACTACTAAAGGGATTAGATTTAGGACCCAGTTGACTTTGGCGTATGGAGCACTGATGGTGCCGTCAGGTAAGAATTGATCTGCTAGCCGTGAGGTCGGTGGTTTGAATCTTCCAGCCTCTCTATGGGAGAAAGATGAGGCTGTCCCTTTCAGAAAAGCTCCCCAGTCTCAGAAACCTTATAGAGGACCGCTAAAGGTTGAAATGGACTTGGATTATTGGCTCAGCAGACAGATTGGATATGTATAGTTAAAGGACCCAGCCTGAACACACACTTCCCCCGATTTTAAACCACCCAACATTTTCTTCTTCTGTTCAAAATGACTGGCTGCCTCTCAGTCTGCAGACCGGTTTCACATGAGTGTTCTGGAATTCTCTCTCTCTCTCTCTCTCTCTTTTTTCTTTTTTGCAATGAACTCCATCATTTTCTATGATCAACATAGTCCATGTCTCAGCACAGCCAATAAAACATAGGCAAACATGGTTGTGGAATTTCCATAATCTGGTGTCAATTTGAGACGTGAGAGGATTAAGAGTGAAGGGGTGGAGTCTAGCCTGTCAATTAGGTCATAGCCAATGAGGCCTCTGTGTGGGCGTGGTCTAGTCCTGAGAATTCTGGAAATTCCTGTGTTTTCTCCTTGGAGGGGCAGGGGGAGATATAATCTCTCTTGGCCCAGTCCCTGACAGACTCTCTATTGACAAGCCACATGGCACTATACGGATAGACCCAATGCCCTGGTAACAGGAGGAGCCATGTGGAGGCCCCTGCCAGCACTGATGCTTACAACGCCACTGGATCCACAAGCCTTCTGCCCCACTGGCCTGTGATCTTCCTGTATTCACCCTCATTTCATGTGTTTTGTGAGTCTGAAGAGGACTTTATGGATTGGTATTGGACATATGGGCTAATATCAGACTTATGGACTTGATCTGGATTGGCCTGGGACATTTTTTTCAATATTCAATTGCTCTTGTATATAAAGCTCTTTCTCATACACAGGAGTATCCATGAACTTATTTCTCTAGCCTACCTGGACTGACACCATTATTTGTCTGGGCTTCGCTGTTTTCAGCCAACATCCACCTGCCATCAGCAATAGCTCCCATTTAGCGTCCTCTTCTGAAACTGGCTTGAGTTTCTGCCAGGTCCCTGTTGATGCTGTGGCTGTTTTTTTAGTTCACTTCAGCACACGTTTATTGGCAGGTGATATTAATGATACTGTTTGATCGTTTCCACGCGCTATTGGATCACCTCTTACAACTAAAGAATTCCCAGACCTTTATGTTCAATGCCGACCTCTCTCCCAAGCTTCCAGTTCATGTTGCTTGTGGGTACTTTGATATCTCCACTGGCGACTTTGGAGAGCACTCAAAAGGACATGTCACAAACAGAAAGCTTCCCTCTCACCTCAGCCTTCTCCAGCTTCAGTTTTCCCCATCATGGCTAATACTGTCCCCTGCCCTTCCACCTCCGAAGCACTTTGGCCCCTCCCAGCCAGCACTGGATCCTTCACACGGAGAATTTGTTCTCTTTCAGAACTGCTTTCTAATCCATTGCTGACACAGCTGGGATGAGTCATTTCTCCACTAGCATTATCGTTGGGTGCCCTTGGGTTGATATCAACTCCCCCCTCCCCCCAAAGTCAGTCAGAAGGGAACAGTCCTGCAGGGTGTCCTTGCCTGTAATCTCTAGGAGCACAGAGGCTTCGGGTTTTTTCCTTCGGAGTCACTGGCTAGGTTGGAACCACCAAGTTTTGGTTTACCTGTCAAATGCTTTAACCACTATCCTACCAGGGATTTTTAATGAGGAGTTTCTTAATTGATCTTCCCTCCAGATGAACTCTGTCACCTAAAAAATCAAACCAGATCCTGCCATTCCCGGGCTTACAAAACCTCTACTGGAATGCAAACTGAAAAATAATTTTCCAAGTGTATAAACCCCAGTGCCGACAAGGCTGCTGTGAAATAGGCAATCTCACCAATAGCTAATAGAAATGTGTAGGACCCTTTTAGAATGGCATTTAGGGAGACACCAGCAGAGCTTAAATAGATTCCACTTCCAAGATGCTAAGGAAATCATTCCATCTGGGGAAAAGCTTCCTGCACAGAGCTACTTATGGCATCATGATTTATATAGGAAAAAAAAATCAGGAATAACCTAACTAGATACTGGGTGGTGTGTTATACAACCATTCAAAGTGATGTTTGCTCATAAAAAAAAAGAAACCCGACATGAAATATTCTGAAACGTTCGTAGTGATTACTCCTAACTCGTGGGGATTACGAATGAGTTTAATTTTCTGTATTTTCCCAATTTTCTACCATAAATTACTATTGTAATTAGATAAGAAAGATATTTTTAAAGGATGCTTAGGATAAGTTTATCGCCAGGATGGTGGTGGTGGGAGGCGGGGAGCAGGATACTCACTCGGGCGTCACGCAGCCTCACAGTGCAGACACACCAGAACGCGCGGCAGCCCCACCCCACGTGCTGGGGCAGATCCGCAGCTGACGGCGCCGCGTGGGGAGCCGGGTGGGGGGTCAGCCTTTCTTGTTTTCTAACGCCAGTGGAGAAAAGTGCACGCAAGCACACGTGCGCACCCCTGCCCCCAACGAACACGGATGGCTGAGAAGCGCCCAGAACAGGGGGCCCCCCTCCAGGAGCTGGGTGGACGGTGAGCAGCCCCGTGAGCTCAGCACAGAGCCGCTGGGAGGATGCTCAGAACCAGAGCGGTGTGACGCCTTCTGCGGTGCGTGGGGTCACCACGGGTCAGAACCGAGGCCTTGGCGGCGGCGGCAGCAACAACACACACACACACACACACACACACACACACACACACACACACCATCTTCCTCGGTGCAGTTCGTGTTCAAGGGTTCTTGTCCTTTCCAAAAGGAATGAAACGACATCCTCTGCTGCCTAGACGAGGATTTAATACCAATCCCTTCGCGTGGTCGGAAGGCCGTCGTGACCCCCAAATGGCATTCTGAAAATTCATGTGTTGTGGCCGTGTGCTTCTGGCACCCGGTTCACCACTGCCCTCCCCTCACGCCGTGGCAGCCGCCAGCCAGTCTGCCGATGCGCTTTCTGCCTCTGCTGCTTTGCCTTTTCTCTGTGTCGCATGTAAATGGAGTCATTCCATCTGTGGCTTTTTCCCCCCATTCCATTTTCAAGGTTTATCCGTGTTTTCGAGGTGCATGGCACGTACCAGGGCTTCCTTCAGTTTGAGGGCTGAATACTCCCCCGTTGTATAGATGCACAGCATTTCGCTTATCAATCGATGATCCTTCCAGTCCATCGTCCACTTACAATGTGCTGTTGCTGCGGTTAGGGCCTTCTGACTCACAGGGCCCCGACCCCCGGCAGAACAAAACCCCGTCTGACCTTCACCCTCCTCACAGTCACGGCTGCAGCCACGGTGTGGGGACCTCTCTTTGAGGGACTCCCCTTTCTCACAGACCCGTCCCTTCACTCAGTCTGAAGTCCGTTTCAAGGGATGAGTCTTTTCCTGATAACGCGGCCAGGGGATGGGAGGCAAAGCCTCGCCATTCTTGCTTCTGCGAAGCATTCTGGCTGTATTTTTCCAAGAGAGCATTGTTTGGTTTTCTGGCAGTCGGCAGTATTTACGATCTTTCCCGCTGGCATTGCAATTCAAATGCATCAGTTCTATAGTCTTCCTTCCTCCCGGGGTGTGGAGTGATTATGCACTGGACTGCGATCTGCCTGGTCAGCAGTTCGAAACCTGCAGCAGCTGCAAGAGAGAAAGACTAGGCTTCTCCTGTAACAGTTACAGTAGACCCACAGGCAGTCCCTGTGAGTCACCAGGGACTCGATGACATTGAGAAGTGAGAGAGAGAGGGAGAGAGGGAGAGGACTCAGTTTCACTTGTATCTGAGGCGATTAAAAAGATGGTTGTGTGACTTCCGTGTGTCTCAGGTCCCTTGTGCAGTGGATGATGTACACAGGATGCAGGAGGTCCTTCGAGATCTTACTGCTCTCCTCATGAGCATTGAATGTAGATCTAAGCAAAAAGAAGTCTTCGACAACTTCAATCCTTTCCACGTTTATTATGAGAATATCAATTGGATTTTCGTTTCCTTTACATTGAACTGTGGAAGGCTGCAATCCTTGGTCTTCAGCAGCAAGTGCTTCCAATCCCCCTTGCTTGTAGAAGGCAAGGGGGAGGCATCTTCATAGCCGAGGTTCTTCTCGAGCCTCTCTCTGATCCTGATACCGTGTTCTTCCTTCCTCATGCAGTCCAGATCATTTGCAAAGCATGCCGGTCAAACGTGGATGCTGAAAAGACACCCTGATGCACCCCTCTCTTGATGCCAACCCCTATCGTGTTCCCTTGTTCTGTTTCCACAGCCGGCCCTGGATTCATGGACACGTTCCCCATGAGTACAGAGAAGTGTTCTGGAATTCTCATTCTTCTCAATGTCTATAGTTTGTGATGATCCACACAGTAGACAGATCATTTAGAACGCTACACAATACAATACAATAATGCACAATATACAACTCTCTAATTATAGCATAATACATGATTGAAAATAAGGTTACTTATATATTCTTTTCTTCTCAAAATTTGAATTTTAGTGTGGTGAGTGTATACAACAAAGAACGGATTATTTTCAATATTTGTAAGTGTACAATTCAAATTTAATTATGGATCCCTGGGCTATCACCACTACGCTCCCTTTTCAAAACTTTTTCTTTTTTTTCCTTTACACTTCCTTTGTTTTTTATTTTTTTAACTTAATCATTTTATCGGGGGCTCACCCATCGCTTTTCACCATGCATAGTTCAATACGTAGTTTGCTATACTGTGCCAGCACCTTCACATGCCTGCTTTCGTTGGTTACTTCTGTCTAAATGGTTGAGTTGAAAGCGTGCTTTCTCTATTCTGGATACAAGCCTGAAAGGCGCCTTATCCACGTACTTTATCTCACTCTGTAGGGCCTCTGTTCATTTTCTGGATGGTGTCCTTTGAAGCATGTGGATGAAGTCCTTTTACCCGAGGCCTAGGGGCCGGCTGAAAACCTACCAGCAGAAGCACACGGTTGGGGGGCAGACGTGATGACGGCCGCTAACCACCACCAGGAGAGGGAAGAAGGGCCAAGGGACCGTCAGAGGGAGCGGGCAAAGGGCTGCAGGCGAGGAGCGCGGTGTCCTCCACAAGCCCAGAGAAGGGCAGCATGGCCCGCGGGGAGTAAGAGACTGGGAGAGAGGACGCAGGCGCCCAGCCACAAAAGGCTGGAGAATTCAGGATGTTTCTGGACCTCATCAAAAGAGCAGGAGGAGCCTTGCCCCCCAAGGCCCTCTGCGCTTGGATTGCATTTGAGAAGATCCCGCAGACCCAATGAAGATCGTCAGTGTTGATGGTGACGACGAGACGGACGGTGCCTGCGTGCCTCTGTGTAGTGAAGGCTCTTTTCAAAGTATTTTTTCCCAGCGTCTGTCACGGCCCGAGGAGGCCTCGTGGCTCGGTGCTAAATGCACTGGGCTGCCAACTGCGGGGTCAGCAGTTGAAGACCACCAGCTGCCTCTGGAGATGGATGAGGGTTTCTGCTCTCAGGAAAATGGATCATCCCGGACCCCCCCAGGGGCAGATCTACCCCGAACTCCAGGATTTCCAGAGTGGGAACCCCTTCAAAGGCCGTGAGCAGGGTGGCGATCACAGGCCCAGGAAAGGCCGCCAAGGTGGGGAAATGGCGTTCTCTTCTCCCAAGAATGCTGGCTTCTGAATCCCAAATCAGGGTATGTGGTTGGGGCAGAGGGTTTTGCTCTCCCCCGAGTCCCGCATCTGCACAGGCGAACATTCCAACCACAGGGAACTGCACACTGAACAAGCCCCCTCAGTGACAAAGGGCAGCAGCTGCTGCCATTGACTGCGAAACGAAACACTCCCGCGGTACCCCAGCCTCTCACCAGGACGGGCCAGCCGTTGTCACACAGCGTCACGGCAACGCTTTAAAATTCCACCGGCGTCCAGAGCTCTCCCACCACCCGCAGCCCAGGCTCCCACTCTCATTCTGAGGGGTGAGTGGGGAGGCCGGGGGAAGGCTGATGCCGCGACTCCTTGGGACTCAAGGGCTCAGGGGTCACTTCTTTCCGAGCAGTGGGTCTCTAGATGGAGACGGTCCGGGTGGCTGCCCTGGTGGATCCTGGGAGGTGGAGAAAGAGCAGCGGTAGCCTGGAGTGTCTGGGTGGAGCACAGCCGGGGAAGACGGGGCAGAGAGGCTCGGCTGAATGGATAATGCATTCACCGGGCCCACGCGGGAGCCCCAGAGTCAAGTTGTCCCCTGAGCAGTGGGGGCTCCATGCGACCTTGTGAAAAGGATTCTCTCAGAGAAAAGCAAGCAGCCTGTGGAGAAGGGTCAGAAACGGGTGGGGGTGGGGGGTGGACTGGTCAACAAGCAAGCTAAGCATGGGCTTGCTGGTGCTTCCTTGCGAATTGGTTTCCCAGAAACTGCTTCCTACATACGAGGAAGGATGTCCAGGGGAGCCTTGCCGGCCTTGCTACCTGGACACTTCACCTCCGCCAAGGGCAGCAGGGGGGCTCAGAACCAACGCTGACTTTTGGGTGGAGTTGGGGGAACCAGTTGTGAAGCCGGCACTGGTCATAGGGTCCTCTCTGAGGTGCGCAGCTGAGCAGCCACCCTGTGGAGAGATCACAGATACACATGTCTTTCTTTCTTTCCCTCACCCTCACCCACACCTTGCTCTTTCTTTCACCTTCATCTGTGCAACGTAAGCACCCGTAATCCCGTTCATTCTGTCTGCAGGTGGAACAAATTTGATCGAGGTAGATGCTCGTGACTATTTATTTAGTCATTTCATAAATCTCCTTATACGTTTGAGGCAATACTGTATCTTTAGTTCCTGTTGACTTCAGGAAGCAAACATCGAACATCAAGAGGACAAGTGCCAAACAACCAGAAGGTCCTTACTGCAGCTTAGTGCTGTGCTGCCCCAGATTCCTAAGATATATGATGAAGGGGTTGCACAACCCTTGAAAGTGTTCACAGAGCTGAAAACAGTCTCAGAACAACTGCTGTAAGTTCAGCAGATGTAGGAAGGGGTTTTTGCAAAGACGAACCTAATAACTTCAGAGAAGAGAAGTCGCCTGTTTCTAATACAGCAGACACACTGACTGTTGCCTAATGGGCTTACCTCTGAAGGCGTGGGTTAAAGAGGAAAAGATGGTTCAGGAGAAATCACACAGACCATGATGCTCTGGTAAAAGTGATGAGCATGGCCAAGGGAGGCCACCCATGAAGAAGCGATATGGGGCTATCTTAAACAGTTTTATTGTTTTTGTCAGTTCTGATGGAATATTTTTCATGAATCTTAAAAAAATTATTATTCCTTCTTATTATGCATATCCTTGCAATTGGTTCCCCTTTTCAACTCCACCTTCCCTCCAAAACTCTTATAATACAGTTTAATTAAAAAGATAATTTTATTGAGGGTTCATACAACTCATCACTATCTGTACATCCATCCATTGTATCAAGCACATTTATATATATATTTTTTGTCATCATCATTCTCAAAACATTTTCTTTTTACTTGAGCCCCAGATATCAGCTTTTAGTTTAATTTTTATGGACATAGTTTATTATTCTTAGTTGAGTATTACCCATGTGAAATCACAAACTGCCTTTTGATACATCATTTTTTGTTGTTTTTTTTTTGGGGGGGGGCCCTCACTGCCCTCTGGTGGTGGTAGTAGGAGGCCCAGCCTTTGCTCCTGTGGACCTGGAATTGAACCTCCACCCCAATGGGCCACAGTCCCACGCACAATCACTACGCCACCGGGCTCAGCACCTTGATACATCTTTTTTTTAATGCTTAAAAGCAGTTGTTACATTCTTTGAAGCCCATCCTGGTCAAGCTGTGTGTACCTGAAGAAGTTCTGGTTCCCTGGAAGGTGCTCTGGGGTTCAGGGAGAGACAGATATCAGCCAGATCCAGAAGCAGAATCTTGGATGAGGTGAGGAAAAAAAAAAGTGAAATTGTTCACCAGAACTTAGCACGGAAGCACCAGTCAATTCGTGCTTACCTTGTTTATTGAGTAATGTGATGCTGTTCAGAAATGAGAGTCAAGAGGGAGTACCGCCGGCCCTCACACTGGGGGCATCCCTGAGATATGTTCTTCCCTTGAAGTATTGCGTCAGTAACATAATCTCCTGTCAAGTTACGAAGGGGTGGACTCTTGCCTGTCAACAAGGCACAGCATGAAGACCTCATTTGGAGGTGTCAAGGAGATCAATAGCTTACTGGAGGCCAGACGCACACTCTCTGCTTCGTATTCCTGATGACAAGACACAGGGGGCTAAGCTAGAATCGTGGAGCTGGAGGAATCATGTAGAAACCCACACTAGCCCTGAGCTCCTTCCACCGCCACTGGACCCACAGGACTTCCCGCCCACTGGCCTGTGATCTTCCTGCATTCGGCGTCATTGCATGTGTTTCATGAGCTGAAGAGGAATTTACAGATTGGTCTCAGACATATGGGCTAAAATTGGACTTATGGACTTGAACTGGATTAATATTCAATTGTTCTTGTATAGAAAGCGCTTTCTTAGCCATAGGTCTCTGGATCTGTTTCTCTAGTCAACCTGGACTGACACAGGTACTATGTCATAATTGGCATTGCTTGCATGGGACATACAAGGCCGAGGTACTTCCTGTCTGAGTGACAGGACATCCTCTGAGTTGTGGACACGTGCTGGAGGCCCCCCATGGCCTGCTTCCAAGCGGGAGCAGGTTTGCCTCACAAGTGATGGTCAGGAGTTGGTTTCCACCAGGGCGTGTTGCAAGAGTGTGTTGATTCAGTTCCGACCCATAGTGACCCATTGTGCCACAGAAGGAAATGCCGCCCAGCCCTGGCCCGTCCTCACAGTCGTTCTCATGCTGGAGTCCATTGTGGTGGGGGCACACGTCAGAACAAGCGTGGCTGTAGGTGTCAAGGAAGCCATGGCCCCTGCCCCCCAAGAGGACAAGCGATGGACTGACTTTCCCGTTCATGAGCTCAATTTACGTCTTTTTTCCCAAGGAAGATAGTGTTGTGGGGAGCTATTGAGTCTCTTACTACTCACAGGGTTTCGACTGCAATCCTTGCAAGGGCAGTAACCCAGGGTTTCCTTGCACCGAATAATGGGTGGTCTCAAAGTGCCAACGATCAGCCACTAGAAACCGCTAGTAGCTGGGAGCTTAGCCACCTCACCATCTTGCCCAGTGATGGAAACTGCCAGAACCCTCTTAGCTTCTGAGGGGAGAGAAGGATTTAAGATGAAGGTCATTTTGCTCTTTGACCCTCCAGGTCATAAGTTCCCAAATGTTCTTGGTTGGCCTACCGCCCCTTTTTCAGAAAAAATATCACTCCGTGCACCATGGCAATTAAAATGTTTGCACTGGAGGCCCTATCCAAGCTACAGTGTCATAGCTGCATTCCAGTCCCTTCTAGAACATTCCAGCTGCCTCAGGGGGTGATATCGCTCGCTTTGGGAAATGTTGCTGAAGATCAGGGCTGGGGAATCTTTCGTTCTGCCAGGGCCTACTTGGATATTTACAATATTGGTCCAGGCTATACAAAACTACCCACTTAAAAATTCGCTGTTGTATTTGGTCAGACATTTAATGACTTCACCCCTAATAAGACGGCTGGAATCGCTTCTCTGTGGTGAGGTGTGTAAGCTTAGCTAGTCATGATGGTTTGGAAGGCCTCACGCAGCCCTTGGGCTGGACGCTCCTCCCTCCTGTCTAAGACTGCATCATCATCATGCCTTTACTGTGAATGCAGTTACCAAGCACCTGCTTCCGACCTGTCACTCAGCAGAGTGCTATCAGAGAAGCAAAGATGCCCGGCCATGGCTACCACAGCTGCCGCCATAGGCCTCGAAGGAGGAGACTCAAGTTTGGTTTGGGTTTTTAGTTGGGTTTTAGTTTAATATGTATAGCATCATTCCATATTTCAGTCTCGTCACGTAGAATGTACAAGGGCTGCTACAACCTGTTTCCAAACATTCTTTTGTTCTATCAACTCCTTGACATCACCTGCCTCTGGTGGTCGTGGGCGCTAACCAGTGCTGCTCCTGAAAGCCGCCGCTGGATTTAAACCGCCAAGCCTGTGGCCCGCAGTCCCACACTCAACCACTTATGCCACCGGGGCTCAGCCCGACATCATCTGCCTTTGACCAACCACCCCACCACTGCACCCTGCTCCCCACACACCCCTGACTCTGCTTGCTGGCCCTCTAGGTTCATCGATCCTGGGTTTCATAGACCCAAAGATGAAAAGCCTATAACTCAGCTTCAAGAGAGTGACCTCCATCGACATAACAGCTCAGAGATACACTTTAACACGAACAAACAAAAACCAAACCAAAAATACAGAACCTTTTGAGACCAAATCAGGTCCAGTTTCATCACAGAGGGGTCTACAAACAAAGTTTTAACTGATCAGGTCAGATTTCTGCCTTTGATCCGTACATCTCTCTGCCAAGCACTCTGATCAGTGACCATTTGCCTCCCATCCCTCAATTTGAGATAGAGGGAGTTCCCTGGAGGCTTTTCCCTATGTAATGCTCCACGAATGAATCCTGGGCTCCCATTGTCTTCTGCACACCAGACTCTCTCAGCTTAGGCTCTGATACTAGCCCTTCTTCGACTTCCGAGTATGATTTACAATCCTTCAGTGACTGATGACGGGGTGTTTCTTCCACAGGCACTTAGTCGACATCTCCCTTAGATAGCTGCTGGTTCTGAGCCTTAAGGATCCCAAATGCTATTTTATCTGATAGCCGGGCACCACCTAAGTTCTTCGCCACAGATTAGTAGAGCACCCGTTAGATTCAAGTTTTGTGAGACCTGAATCTTGTAGTACAGAGCTTCAAAAAGGTTCCTGGAAAAATTGCACTGTCTTTTTTTCTTTTTAAAATCATTTTATTGGGGGCTTAAACAATTCTTTTTTGTTTGTTTGTTTTTGTTTTTTTGGGGGGCATCACTGCTTCTCCAGTGGTGGGAGTAAGAGGCCCAGTCCCACTGCTGGAATTGAACCTCCGTCCCAGTGGGCCGCAGTCCCGCGCACAACCACTATGTCGCCGGGGCTCAGCCAGCTTATACAATTCTTAACATGATCAATCCATACCTCAATTGTGTGCGGACCACATTTGCACATTTGTTGCCATCATAATTTTTGAAACATCCTCCTTCTACTTAGGCCCCCGGTATCAGCTCCCCATATTTCCCTTCCCTCCCCCATCATCCCTTAATAATTGACAAATTATCATTATTTTGTCATATCGTACTCTGTCCGAAGTGTCCCATCACCCACTTACCTGTTGTCTGTACCCCAGGGAGGAGGTTATATGCAATCTGCTCCCCATTTCTACCCCACCTTCCCTCCACCCTCCCAGTAGCATCACTCTCACCACTGGTCCTGAAGGGATCATCTGTCCTGAATTCCCCATTTTTCTGGCTCCTCTCCATACCAGTGTAGATCCCCTGGCCTAGGCGGATTTATAAGGCAGAATTGGGATCATGATAGTGGGCGGGAGGAAGCATTTAAGAACTAGAGGAAAGTTACACATTTCATTGTTGCTACCCTGTACCTTGACTGACTCGTCTCCTCCCTGTAACCCATCTGTAAGGGGAAGTCACTTCACCTACAGATGGGCTTTGGACCCCCAATCTGTACTCCCCCTCATTTATAATAATATAATTTTTAGTTCTTTGATGCCTGATACCTGACCCCTTCAACACCTCGTGGTCACACAGGCTGGTGTGCTTCATCCATGTGGGCTTTGTTGCTTCTGAACTGGATGGCTGCTTGTTTACTCAAGCCTTTAAGACCACAGATGCTATATCTTTTGATAGCCGGGCACCATCAGCTTTCTTCATCACTTTTGCTTATGCACACTTTTGTCTTCAGTGATCGTGTCAGGAAGGTGAGCATTGTGGAATGCCAATTTAATAGAACAAAGGGTTGTTGCATTGAGGAAGTACTTGAGTCCCACTGTCTTTTAATCTCATGGTTCCATAAAACTTTTTTTTGGGGGCATCACTGCCCTCTGCTGGTGGGAGTAGGAGGCCCAGCCTTGCTTCTGGAGAGCTGCTGCTGGAATTGAACCTCCATCCCAGTGGGCCGCAGTCCTGCGCACAACCACTATGCCACCAGGGCTCAGCCCCCATAAAACTTTTGAAGGTCCCAAATACAAGCTGCATTTTTTGTTTCTTTTTTAAAAAATCACTTTATTGGAAGCTCTTGTAACTCTTTCTCTTTTTTTTACAACTTTTACCATAGTCTGTCCATCCATCCATTGTGTCAAGCACATTTGTGTATTTGTTGCCCTCATCATTCTCAAAACACTTGCTTTTGGATTTAGCCTTTGGTTTCAGCTCCTCATTTCCTCCCTCTGTCCCTGCTTCCATGAAACTTTGATAATTTATAAATTATTATTTTGTCATGCTTTATACTGTCTGAGGTCTTCCTTCACTTATTTTTCTGTAGTCTGCCCCCAGGGAGAGGGTTATCTGTGGATTCTTGTAATCGGTTCCCCGTTTCTAATGCACCTTCCTTCCACCTTCCCAGTGCTGCCATTCTCAGCACTGGTCTTGAGGGAATCATCTGTCCTGGATTCCCCGTGTCTCCAGTTTCTATCTATACCAGTGTACATCCTCTGGTCTAGCTGGATTTTTAAGGTACAATTGGGATCATGACAGTGTGTGTGTGTATGTGTAAACATCTTTTTGTTTTTTGTTTTTGTTTTTTAGGGCACCACTGCCCTCTGGTAGTGGGAGTAGGAGGCCCAGCCTTGCTGCTGGATTTGAACCTTCAACCCAATGGGCCACAGTCCCATGCACAACCACTTCGCCACCGGGGCTCAGCCCTGTGTAAACATTTAAGAACTAGAGGAAAGTTGTATGTTTCATCCTTGCTATATTGCACCCTGACTGGCTCATCTTCTCCCTATGACCCTTCTGTAAGGGAATGTCCAGTTGCTTACAGGTGGGCTTTGGGTCCCCAGCCTGCACTCCCCCTCATTCACAATGATATGATGTATTGTTCTTTGATGCCTGATCCGTGATCCCATTGACACCTCTTGATCACACAGGCTAATGTGCTTCTGCTATGTGGGCTTTATTGCTTCTGAGATAGGCGGTTGCTTGTTTATTTTCAAGCATGTAAGAGCCCAGGCACTATAACTTTTGATAGCTAGGCACTATCAGCTTTCTTCACCACATTTGACAAGCTGGATTTCAGAACAGGATTATCAAATGAAGAATACAAAATGCCCTTGTCGGCTGTGCTCTGGTGGCGCAGTGGTTGTATACGGGACTGCGACCCACAGGGTTGGCAGTCAAATCCAGCAGTAGCTCTCCAGGAGCAAGGCTGGGCTTCCTACTCCCACCAGGGCAGTGATGTCACACACACACACACACACACACACACACACACACACACAACAAAATGCCTTTGCTCCCCCCTTAGCAGCATCTGACAAGAGGGACAGGATGACAGGAGAGAAGCATGAAGACTTTACCCTCTTCCCAAGAGAAGATGGCCTTTGCCTGAAGTTCTGGGAGGGAAGCTATGATTCTGTCTGCAGTGGGCCTGGCCACACCGGTTTGATAATCTTAGAGTGGGTTTTGTTCATGTCCGAGAGTCCAATCATGCAGTTTAGGGTGGGTCACGTGGTGTCAGTCAACCTGAGGCTGAGATCCATCATATGGGCAATGAATCAATGACAAATCAATCGCATCTATGAAGGTGAGGCTTGTGTGAGTTTCTCCAGCCGGCTGTACTCAGAGACTATTGTCACACCTCCGTCTGAGGCGGGGCGACATCTGGAAGGCATGGGATGAAACAATGGAAGCTTCCCGTTGGAATCCTCCCAGCCCCTGCCCTGTGAGTCTCTTCCTTTGATTCCAGTCTGCATCTGTCCCTGTAATAAACCTTGATGGTGCATCTAATAAACCAAACAACTGCCATGGAACCCAGCCCAACTGACGTCGGCCCGCGGGGCCCAGCAGGACCGCAGAGCACCTCCGAGGCTGGAATTTTCACAGCGGCAGACTGCCATAGTGTTCTTTCTCGGAGCAGCTGATGGGTTTGAACTGCCTACCTTTCAGTTGGGTGGTCAACACGGGATCCACTGTGCCACCCGGGCTCCTTGTACACAGCTGTCAGTGAAGTCTTCTAGGGCATGATCAAGTCTGTGTGTGGTGGGAAAGCGACCTGCCCTAGTGTTGGTGTCAGGAGTGAGGGCAGTCTGGTGGGGGACGGTGCCCCTAAACGTCATAGCTTGGTTTCCTTTGGGCAGGAAGTCGAAGTGGAAAGGTGCAGTCAGGAGTCTTAACCGGCTGTTAGTAAGTTTCACTTCTGCATCTTTGACAAAAACAGAGGTCCGTGTGATTCATCCTTAGGGACCCTCTAAGAGACTTTAGAGGGGACTCACGTACAGTGGGCGGGGTGCTCCCAAAGCTTTAAGAGGACCCTGTGCACGTGAGATCTCATCAAATCTTTAAAACATTCCCATGAGAGACAGACTTTCTCATTGACCTGAAGAGCAGGTTGGGACTCTGTGGCACTAGGAACTCTCATAGAGCTTGGGTGTAGAGGGACAAGGATTTGAACGAGGTCATTCCACCTTCAAGCCCCTCTCACTGCTACCCACCATGGCCTCTTCTGAGCCTCCAGAAACGGACGGTGTCTCAGAGGAGTCAAGCTCATTCAAGCATCCCTTCTTTCCTTCTAGTTCAGAGGTCACCTCATCGGTGAAGCCATCCTCTAGGTAGGAAAGCTACTTCCCGCGCCCCAACCCCGAGCAAGCCCTGTCCCTTGCACTTTGGTCTTACCACCAACTGCCTTTCTGCCTTCTTGCCCCTCGTTAGAAGGTGAGGCCCACGCGGGCAGGCGCCTTGTCCAGCTTGTTCATGGCTTTACGTCGGGTGTCGACAACAAGCGTCTGGACAGAGAGGGTATGTATGCAAGGCCTACTTCATGAGTTAAGTAGCCAACTAATTAGTTAGGGTGCCCACATATGCTTGATAAGTGTGTGAAGGACGTTATAGTCAACAGGTGTCATGGTCCTCAGAAGACCAAGAGCATTTCAAAGCAGGAGGTCTTGGCGGGAGTCGGGGGAGGGACGGGTGTTTCCAGGTGGAGGTTGAGCCATGAAGGGTGGATAACCTGAAATATATGGGTGTGTATGTGTGTATGGATATATATATATATATATATATATATATATATATATATATATATATTTCGGAGGCTGTGGCGGGGGAAGGCATAGGATGGATGGCAGTCCACCTCGCTGCTTGGCACGCCTCCCAGCCTTCCCCAGCCTCCTTGGATGTGGGCCTCTGTGCTATATTCACACATCATCTAAGTGGGTTGTTAAACATGGCACTCGCTACCAGTGGATGCTATGGTTTCTCCTTCCTGGGAGAGCTTTAAAAATAGGCACGCGCGCGATCAACTGTCCTAAATTATGTAGGAAGGAAGACCCTCGCCCGGCTGGAGTCGGCCGGGTTACCAATCTCAGGACCCTGGTGAGGCTAGTGTTCTGGTCAGTACTGCCCCCGTTTTTCAGGTGAGGAGACTGAGGCTCAGTGGAGGTGAGGTGAGTGCCTGTCCCAGGTGAGGTCACACACTTGGCAGGAGGTGCGCCAAGCGTCTCTGATGGCAGAGAAGGCTCCGCAAGCCCGCTCCTGCTGCCTGCCTTCTAGGGCTTTCCCGCTCCGTCTCACGACAGCACAGGGCCCTCGGCTCAGGCCACGGCAGCCAGTAGACTTATCCAGAAGGTGATGGAGCAAGAGGCTTCCGTCACATGCCCGGCTTCTATTGATTCCAGGACCGAGTCTCTTTGAGGCAGGAGGTTGGACCAGATAACCTGCTCGCGCCTCCCCATCCGTGCTGTGCTATTTATAAAGAGCTGGTGCGAGGAGGAGGAGCCGCGACTGCATCCTCCATAGCTTGTTAGTCTGGGGACATATGCGTTAAAGCAATCACTAAATTAAACACTGGCTACCCAGAGTGGAGATGCAGTCACAGCGAGGCAGGGATGGAGGGTTACCACCCTGCAGGGAGAGAGACATGGAAGCCATCACAGGAAAAAATACAATGCAGGCATGGGGGGAGGGGGCAGGAGCAGAAGACAGGGAAAGTGAAAATCAGGAGGCTGAAGTCCCATCAACTTGACCCCTGATGCACGTTGTTTAAGAAACAGCACCAGGAGGCTTTGGCCAGGGTGGTCCTGCGTGCAAATCCTCCCTCGGTCGCTTAGCTGGCTGGCTGGTGTGGGGTGAACTGACTGGCTCACGCTCTTTGGTGGCAGGCAACAGGAAGCAATTGCCCAGCTGCCTGAAGCAAGAGAGCCTCACGGAATGTGTGCAAAACCTCCCCTTGGGCTGAGCCCTGGTGGCGTAGTGGTTGTGCGCGGGACTGCGGCCCACTGGGATGGAGGTTCAATTCCAGCAGTGGGGCTGGGTCTCCTACTCCCACTGCTGGAGAGCAGTGATGCCCGCCCTCCCCCCCCCCAAAAAAAAAACAAACAAACCCAAAACATACAAAACCTCCCCTTGGCTTTCACACTCCGAAAAGGCTGCTGGTTAAACTTCCTTGGAGCTGAGTGTCAGCTCATTCAAGACCAGGATTATGGGAAGAGGGCCCTGGGTCTCCTCTCTCTCTCTCTCTCTCTCTCTCTCTCTCTCTCTCTCTCTCTCTCTCTCTCTGTCATACACACACACACACACACACAAGCACACACACACGCTCTAGAGGACAGCAGAGCAGGCCCTTCAAGCATCATTGTCACCATGAGTACCCAACGAAGGCAGGGAGAATCCCTACAGGAGGGAGAATGGGTGTCTCTTCCCAGAGGACAGGCAAAGACGGCTGTTCTTCGCCAGTACCCCTGAGCCTCAGCTTGTTCTTCCTCCAGAGACTGGGGCCCGGAAGGCCACGCCTGGCTCCCAACAGTTGTTGTACAGACTAGAGGTCATCCATCTGGACTGGATCAAGCACAGCCCCTACAGCCAGTGGTCATTAATTCTATAATATCATCAGCTCTTTATTACGCCCTTTGCAGAGGGCCGGCAGTGACTTTATTTAATCATCTGTTCATCCCAATGTGCATCTCATTTTTTTTTAAAAAAAAGAATACATCCCTAGATGGCTAAAATAATATCAATATCCCGCCAACACAATGAATAGTAATTCCTTTGTACCATCTAGCATGGCCACCCTTGAATTTGCTTGGGGACTTTTCGATCCAGCGTGATGCCTGCCTCGGGCAGAGGGTCTCCCCGTGGGCTCCTGAGGCACGGGCTCACCATCCGATTTGCCTGAGCCAAACAGAACGGAGAAGGTGAATCTGTTACAAGGGGCAGGAGGGCCTCGTGGACTGCATTTCAAGACTAGATAGAGTTGATCTGGGATTTCCCTGTATAGTATTCAGGTCACCATTCCCCTCATTAGTACCGACTGTATTTAACGCTGTTCCCGTTAATGAAAGCATTAGCAGTTAAACACGAACCCCCAGTCCCCGATTACTCCAGGGCGCGCCTGTCCAAATCTCCCACTGCAATTCAACCCACATTTCCCTAGTGTCTGCACCACGTACGTTTTTACTTCTTGTCACCATTCTTCTGGGACTCTTGAGCAAAACTTCACGAACTTATTCTGGTTGTTCAGTAAAATGTCTACAACACAAACCAGACTACACTGTCTAAAGTGAGATAGAAGGTAGAAGCGTGACCATAGTTAGCAGGTACTCTTTTTGAAATGCAAGGCTTATGGAAGGGATGTGTATGTGCCTATTCCTAGGGGCGGGGTAGCTTCTGGTTCCTCTGGGGACAATTATTTCATAATCTAAATGTTTAAAAGCCAACCAAATAGCTTCTGCTTGGAAAGCTCCGGCTGTTTTTGTTTCTTCTCACCCAGTGAGAAGAAAGTTTTCCTATGGAAGACCAAGACTAAGGGTGGTTTGCTAGGTCTGGGAGAGAATAGCCTTTGGGGCTTTGTTGAATGAGGGAATGGGAATTCCCAGTCTGGAGGCTTCCCCCAACACCGTGTGCTTCCAGTTCCTTGAGTCAGAAATCTCTGTCTTTAAGACAGGGGGTGGGGGTGGGGGGAGAAAGAGAGAAACGTTCTGAGCCAGGGTTAAGAAGGTGCAAGATAACATGTTTTATAAGACTCTGTGTGAGCATCGATGTGGAGAAATGGGTCCTCGTAGACATTGCTGGAAGAAGAGGAAATTGATACAACATTTCTGGAGGGCAATTTGGAAATCCCAGCAAGAGACTTAAAAAAAAAATGATTGGGCATTTGGAATGGATCCCAAGAAAATAAATCAAATACCCTTAAAGATGTATTCCTGAGAATAATCCCTGTGACGGGGACACCAGGAAATGACCGACTGGCCAACCGTAAGACCCTGGTGTAAGTTGGTTCAGAAACTTACCGACACTCTTCCACGATGCATCAGTGTCCAGGCAGGACTGCGGGAAGGTGCACGAGCCCTGTGCAGACGGTAGAACCTGGACAACGAAGGTCAAAGCCTTCAGAATGAATGACACCTCAGCAGCAAGAGACTCCCCCCTAGATCCTGACAATGGGAGCACGGAGCACCATCTGCTAAAGGGACGGACGTCGACATTGCCGAGGGGGTCGTTGTCTCCGGATCCACAGTCATGCTCACGGAAACTTCCTTTTCTTCTCACTGCCTTTTCTTCTCAGTTCTGACCGACAGCAGCGCTCTGGCAGGGTAGAACTTCCCCGGTCAGTTTCTGAGATGGTAAATCTCTAGAGGAATAGGAAGTTTTCTCTTTCTCCCCAGGAGCAGCTGGGGGCTTTGAACTGCTGATGTTTTGGCTCGCAGCCCACCACGTAACTCACCACCCCAGCAGGGCTTCCTCACGGGAGCACAGTCAAGAAGTCAAACACCGGTGAAGGGTCCAAGATCACTGGCAAGGTGGGTGTGAGAGGCCTGATAGGGACTGATCAAGAGTAATGTAAGAGGGAACCATTACTAAAACCCAAATGAAGGTGGAGCATGATAGTGGGAGGAGAGGAAGGTAAAAGAAAATAGAGGAAAGAAGTGACAGGCAAAGAGCATTAATAGAGGTTTAAATATAGGCAAGTACATAGGTAAATATATTTACATATGATGATGGGGAAATACATCTACGTACATATACTTTTAGGGTTAGTATTAAGGTAGCAGATGGGCATTGGAACTCCACTCAATGCAAGAACACTTTGTGTTTTTTTTTTAAATATAGATTTTATTGGGGGTGCTTACAATATTCAATACATCATTTGTATTAAGCATACTTGTACACATGTTGCCACATTCATCTACATTATCTACTTGAACCCCTCCAGCATAAGCTCCCCTTTCCCTCTTTCCTCTAGTTCTTTATTTTTTTTCATTCCAACTCCCCATCTTTCCCCTTCCCTCTTCTCCTCCCCCATGAACTTCCAATAATTTACAAAATGTTATTTGCTTCTTCATATCGTACACTGTCCAATGTGTCACTTCACTCACCGCCCCCCATTGTCCACACCCCAGAGAGAAGGTCACATGTAGATCTCAGAAATTTGTTCCCCCTTTCTATTCCACCATCCTTCCACCCACCTAGTGTCACCACTCCCCCCACTAGTCTCAATGGATCATCTATCCTAAATTCCCACATTTCCAACTCCAATGTACAGCCCCTGGTCTAGCTGAATCTGTCTGGCAGAATTGGGATAATGATAGTCCGTAGGAGGAAGCATTTGAGAACCAGAGGAAAGTTGCACATTTTATTGCTACTACACTGTACCTAGACTAGCTCATCTCCTCGCTGCAACCCCTCTGTAAGAGGATGTCGCTTCACTTATTGATGGACTTTGGGTCCCCAATCTGAACTCCCCCTCATTTATAATAATATAATTTTTTAGGTCTTTGATGCTTGATATTGGATCCCTTTGACACCTCATGGTCGTACAGGCTGTTGTGCTTCTTCTATGTGGACTTGCTTCATAGCTCAATGTCCACTTATTTACCTTCAAGTCTTTAAGACCCCAGGAAAGTGAGCATATATTGTTATGATTATTTGTTCTATTAAATTGGCATTCCATGATGCTCACCTTCCTGACACGATCACTGAAGACAAATGTATGCATAAGCAAAAGTGGTGAAGAAAACCGATGGTTCCTGGCTATCAAAAGATATAGCATCTGGGGTCTTAAAGGCTTGAAAGTAAACAAGCGACCATCTGGCTTGGAAGAAACAAAGCCCACATGGAAGAAGCACCCCAGCCTATGTGACCATGAAGTGTTGAAGGGAACAGGTATCAGGCATCACAGAACAAAAAAATATATCATTATAAATGAGGGGGAGTACAGATTGGGGACCCAAAGCCCATCTGTAGGTGAAGTGACATCCCCTTACAGAAGGGTCATGGGGAGGAGACGAGCCAGTTAGGGTGCAGTATAGCAACAATGAAATATACAACTTTTCTCTAGTTTTTAAGTGCTTCTTCCCCACCATTATCATGATCCAAATTCTACCTTACAAATTCAGCTAGACCAGCGGACACACACTGGTACAGATAGGAACCGGAAACATGGGGAATCCAGAACAGATGGTCCCTTCAGGATCAGTGGTGAGAGTGGCGATACTGGAAGGGTGGAGGGAAGGTGGAGTAGAAAGGGGGAACCAATTACAAGGGTCTACATCTGGGGTACAGACAGTAGGGAAGTGGGTGAAGGGAGACATAGGATAGGGTAGGATATGACAAAATAATAATAAGTTATAATTATTGAGGGTTCACTGGGGAGGAGGGAGCAGGGAGAGAGAGGAAATATGAGGAGATGATACCAGACAAGGTCCACAAGGAAGAAACACACCAGCCTGTGTGATCATTTGGTGTTGACGGAATCATATATCAGGCATCAGAAGATCTAAAACAAGCAACCATTTTGATGTAAATGAGGGGGATCGGAATGGAGACTCAAGGCCCATCTCTAGACAGTTGGACCTCCCCTCACAGAAGGGTCACAAGGAAGGACGAGCTAGTCAGGGTGCAGTATAGCACCGACAAACCACACAACATTCCTCCACCCCCACCCCACACACAATCATAACCCCAGTTCTATTTTACAAATCTGGCTAGACCAGACCAGAGCAGGTAGACTGGTACACAAAAGAGCTCTTGACACACAGAATCCAGGACAGATAAACCCCTTGGGGCCAGTAGTGAGAGCAGTGATACTGTGAGGGTAAGGTAAAGGTAGGGAGAGAAGGGGGAAAAGGGGGGAACTGATCGTGATGACCATCATACCACATCCCCGGCCCCAGGGGAATGAACAACAGAAGCATGGGTGAAGGGAGACAGAGAATAAATATGAAAATAAAAATAATTTTAAAATTATTAATGGTTCTTGAAGGCGGGAGAGTGGGGGCAGGAGGGGGGAAAAGAGCTAATACCACAGGCTCAAGTAGAAAGAAAATGTTTTGAAAATGATGATGGCAACATAGGTACAAATGTGCTTGATGCAATTGACATATGGATCGTTGTAAGAGCTCCCAATAAAATGAATTATTAAATTAAAAAAAATTATGCTGTTGGCAAAGAATATTGGATAACCATCATTTTAGGGTTCAGAGGAGATTTCCAGAAGAACAAAGGAGTCTTAGAAGTACAGCTGGAATTATCCCCATCAGGGAGAACGATGAAACTTCATCTCACATAGTTTGAACATGTTCTCAGAAGGGACCAGTTCCCGAGGAAGGACATCTTGCTGGATAAAATTGGGGACCCATGACCAAGAAGACCTTCAGTGAGATGGAGGGACACAGTGCCTGCAAACAATGGGCTTCAGCGTAGTAGCCTTCGTGAGGACGATGCGGGCCTGGGTGATGTTAATTCTCTTCTCCAGAGAGTCCCTTTGAGTCTGAACCAACTCCTTGTGAACCAACTACCTCATGACCACCACAGAAATGCTGTCACAGCACTGGGATTCTCAGCCCTCTTTAAAGAATCTCAGGAATGCTGGGCAAAAACGGTGTGCCTATGAATTGTGTGTGTGTGTATACATTTCTAGGTAGAGGCTTCTTAGGAATTCTCAAATGGGCGTACGATTCAGTAGGGTGAACAATGATCACCATAGAAAATATTTAAAGCCAAGGATAGTTTAAAGGCAATCCCATTTGGCAAAATATGTGCTTGTGTGTGAAGGGAACCAATGAAATAGACTATCCTCCAAACTGAACCTCATTGACATCTCTGAGGGGTAGGGATGTAGGTGTTTCCCCCTTTCTCTCTTTCTGTATTTTCTTTTTTTTTTCTTTCTGTATTTTCTAATATTGTTGATCTCCCATGATAGGATCTAATCTAGGGTGGTCAACTCCATGATAACATGTCCTGGGAAGCAGCCAAGCAGCTGGGGGGAGACTAGACCTCCTTAATCTGGCCACAGCCTTGATACAAAATAGGGAGGTCTCATTCAGGCTGTGTGGAAGCTCGTGACTTTTACTACTGTATTGGCATCTTGCTCCGGCTTCAGGGACGCCCATTACATCGCCTGCCGATCCCAGGAGCCATCAGTAGACTGCTGGTCTCGGATTCATTCAGCTCCACTTCCACCAGTCCGTGACCCTCCCGCTACATCCTCCTGCTTCCTGTCCATCAGTCCCTGCGGCTACAAGAGTCAGGGGAGGCCTTGAGCTTACATCTGACCCATGGACTTGAACTGGATTGGGCTTACTCACTTCCATAACTGCGTGAGCCATTTCTCAAACCTCGTTCTATATATATATATACACTTGCAAGCATCACTATTTTTGATCCTCTAGAGAACCCAGCCTAACACAAAGAATGTAGACTCTGGAAAACTAGAACCCCACCGCCCACTTCTGGACTTCTAGCTGAGGGAGCTACAGTGAGCTTCTTGACTCGTTTGGTCCTGAATTTCCTGGTCTGTAAAATGAGGGGTCCTCTGAGTTCCCTCCCATATTCACCAGGCACAAAAGCCAGCCATGAGGCAAGTATTCAGTAAGGGCTGGCTGTGGCCAGCAGTGCAAAGGTGAAACACTGGAGTTGCTGGGAATGAGAGGCTTAGTTTGAACCCTCATGCATGGCTCCTTCAATCGGGTTTTCATTGGAGAAGTGTCCCTTGAAAAGCTGTCAAATGGATATAAGAATGGCTACCTTACTGGGCTAAGTTCATCCTGATAGAAAATAGACAACCGGGAAAACTGAGGCAGCAGGAATGGAGTGAGGGAGACTCATTGGCAGTCTGTGATATGCCAGTGACACGACTTTGCTGGTTGGAAGCTTCGGAGGACGTGAGACCCTTATTGATTAAGTTCAGAGGTTACCATCTTCAAGATGGATTGCCCCTCAAGGTCAAGAAAACGACACCAGCCCTATCCAACGTGGTGGTGCAGTGGATTAAGCACTGGGCTGCTAACAAGCAATCGGCTGATCAAACCCACCCGCTGCTCCCAGGCAGGCTGCTCCTGTAAGGATTTATTGCCTTGGAAGTCCTATGGAATAGTTCTGCTCCGGTCAATAGGGTCAGTACGAGAGAAATGGACTCTACGGCAGTGCTTGTTTGTTTGTTTAATCTACAGCATCGTGATACACGGAGGAAAAACCAGGAAGGATAGACGTTGTCAAGGCATGATCAAGAAATCAAAGAACATATTGGATTAGGCCAATAGGTAACAACATATCCCCTTAAAGTTTCTGAAAACAGAGACTTCACTGCGAGCACAGAGAGATGGATCAACCCCAGGGCATTTTGTTTCCCCTCCTATGCAGTGAGTAAGGAAGCTGGGGAAGAATGGATGCCGGTCGGTGACGGTTTTGGCAAAGAATGGTGACAGTGTCACGAACTGCTGGGAGGATGAGCAACAGTGTCTTGAATGAAATCCAGCGGGATGGCTTGCTCCTTGGAAACAAAGATGGAGAGACTTTCTCTCATAGGTTTTTCTCTTTTTAAATCATTTTCTTGGGGGGCTCATACAGCCCTAATCCAAATATATACATATATTCTTTGTGTCAGTATTTACATTTTTTCAGGGGGTGGTGGAGCTCTTACAACTCTTATCACAATCCATCCATCCATTCATTGTATCCAGCACATGTGTATATTTGTTGCCATCATGAGTCTCAAAACATTTTCTTTCTACTTCAGCCCTTGGTATCAGCTCCGTATTTTCCCTCCCTCCCACTCCCTGATGAACCCTTGATAATCTACAAATTATCATTATTTTGTCATATCGTACGTTGTCCAATGTCTCCCTTCACCCACTTTTCTGTGGCCCATCCCCCAGGGAGGAGGTCATATGTAATCGGTTCTCCCTTTCTACTCGACCTTCCCTCCACCCTCCTGGTATCGCCACTCTCACCACTGGTCCTGAAGGCATCATCTGCCCTGGATTCCCTGTGCTTCCAGTTCCCATCTGTACCAGTGTACATGCTCTGGTCTAGCCGAATTTATAAGGCAGAATTGGGATCATGACACTGGACTGGGGGAAGGGGAAGGGAAGAAGCATTAAAGCACTAGAGGAAAGTTGTTGCCTACAGATGGGATATGGGTCTCCACCCCGTATTCCCCCTCATTCACAGGCTGATGTGCTTCTTCCACCTGGGCTTTGCTGCTTCTCACCCAGATGGCTGCTTGTTTAAGACCCCAGCTGCTACATCTCTTGATAGCCGGGACCCATCAGCTTTCTTCACCACGTTTGCTTATGCACCCATTTGCCTTCAGTGATTGTCTTGGGAAGGTGAGCACACGACGACGACGAGGACCCCTCTTTGTCCTCTGATGCCTGATCCCTGATCCCTTCCCCGCTTTGTGATCACACAGGCTGGTGTGCTTCTCCCGTGTGGGTCTCGTAGACTTTTGACATGTGATCAGAGGCACCAGTTCTTGTAGAAGGGTATCATGCTGACTGACGGAGAAGACCCTCAATGGGATAGCTTGGCACAGTGGACTTAGGCAGAGCAACCTTGTGAGGAGGTGGGGGAGCGAGCAGGGTTTTCTGCTGCTGAATCATGAATCTGAACCAACTCTTTGGCATCTGACAGCAGTGCGTGGCAGGAATTCTGGAGCGATGCAAATGACTAACACAAGAAGGCCAGCAGTTTGAGTCCACTCAGACGCACCTTGAAAGAAAGCCAGGCTTTGGAAGAGATGCCATTGAAACCCCTATGGAAAACACTTGTATCCTGACCCTAATGACAGCTAGTCCTAACCTGTCAAGATAACACTTTTCAGTTCATAGCTAGGGCTCAAAAATGAGCAGGGTGCCCCAGGTGGGCATATATTTTTTTGGAATCAACAATAAATGCCTAGAGAACTAATTTTCTTGGCCCCGCCCCCAACTTAACCTAAATCTCCTTACCTGCTATCTCCTTCCAGGATTGTAGTAAAGGGGCCGACCTAGCTCAGGACTCCAGGAATAGGACATTCTGCATATCTAACCAAGATCGCCGCTGTGATTTCTAATAATGGCCACTTCTTGGCTAAATTATACAGCCTGGCCATGCAATGATTCATTCTCTGGGTACTTTGTATTCACTCCAACAAATCTCTTCTTTGCAGAATCGAGTTGCTGATCACAAGAAAATGTGACACAGCGAAGAGGGCTTACCAGGGCTGACTAGAGCTTGGCCCCCCTCCCCTGGCACAGTCCCTGGGTAGGAGACTGAAGGGCACGCTGAGTTATGGGATGAGCATGGCACTTGGCCAAGGACCATCCCCTCTCCCCATTCTATGAGATTGTGATGTTTGCTGAATATCTCTTATGGAGAGCTTTTGTCATAGGTGGTCTTATTGCTTGTCCTCCGATTCCACATTGAACCCACCAATAATTTCTGCGGGGTCTTCTTTCAAAAGGAATCCAGAATCTCACCGCTTCCCTTAGCCCCCACCCGCACCCAAGGCACTCTAATCTTCTTGCCACAGCTCTTAGCTGACTTCCCTCTGGGTTCTCGGTCCCAGAACAACAATAAATGAGTTTACAATCCTCCTCAGCGACTCCTCCCTCCTCTCACCCCCCACCGCCCATGGCTCCCCATCTCACTCAGCGCAAAAGCCAGGGTCTGGGTCTGCCCAGCCCTCCACACCCGCCTCACCTCTGGTCCTTGCCTCTGCTCTCGATTCCCTCGGTCGCATGGGCTGCCATCTTGTTCCTGAACCTCTCCGCATGCCCTCTCCTCCCGGCCTTTGCATCTTGCTGCTCCCTTCACCGGGAATACTCTTCCTCCAGAGAGCTGCAAGGCTCCCTCCTTCCTGTTTTTCCAACACGAGCCTCTCCCTCCTCAGCCTCGACCTCGAAGGCCAGTTAAGGAGCCCTCGTGGCGCCTGGGTGACACACAAAGCTGCCAAGCACGAGGTTCAAGGTTCGCACCCACCAGTCACTCTGCAGGAGGAAGAGGAGGCTGTCTATTCCCGTGCAGATTTAAGGGGTCAGCAATCCAAAGGGACTGTCCTACTCCATCCTATGGGATCACTGTGAGTCGACACCAACAGAGATTGCAGCATCAGTTGCTGCCGAGTGGATTCTGACTTATGGGAACCCCAGGGTTTTTTTATTAAAAAAAATTTTTTTTTAGGCATCACTGCCCTCTGGTGGTGGGTGTAGGAGGCCCAGCCTTTACTCCTGTGGAGCTGGAATTGAACCTCCATCCCAGTGGGCCGCAATCCCGCTCACAACCACTACGCCACCGGGGCTCAGCCCACCCCAGGAGTTTTTTCCAGCAGTGGATGACCCTGTCTTTCTTCTGGGGTGCCTCTGGATGGACTTGAACCTCCGACCTTCTGATTAGCACCTGAGTATGTTAACCCTATGCACTACTCGAGTGGAGTCTCTCGTCCCCAATCCAACCACGGCCCTCTTCTCTGCCTTAGTGTCTCCATAGCTCTGATCACTATCTGTTTTACCAGCTATCTCGTTTCCTTGTTGGGTATTTATTTTCTTCCCCCCACCAAGAGGTTGGGTCCACCAGGGCAGGGAACTTTCTCTGTTTCTCTCATTGCTGTAATACGACGTTACAACAGGGCCATATGCATGCGGTAAGTCTTCGATACATTTTTGTTGAGTGGATGGTTCTCTTAGTTATATTGATGAGGCAGTGGGTGCAGTGAGGGTTCAAACACAGGGCTTCCCGAGTCCAAACACACGCTCCGAAGGTCTGTGCCGCCTTGCTACTCGATTCCGTCTTGAATATTGGATATCTGATGCGTTCTTCCAAATGGTGATTTTCTACAGCCTGGCAGTTTTCTGTTTCTTGGCTCTCACTAGAGTTGATTTTTCTGAGTTAGTAAGAGCGCTCTATGAACTGCATCCTAATATTTCCTCAAGATCATTGCATTGCAAAATAGGCTGAAATCAGGCTGTCCTGTGCATTACCTGCGGGGCTCTCGCCTTCATCTGGCGGCGCTGGGGCTTGTGGGCCAGCTCCAGACAGAATTGCTTCTGGCCAAACACAGGCTTAAGTCAAGTAGATGAAATCTTTCACTTAAAAAACCCCAAACAGGTCTGCTAGAGTCCTTCCATTTGCACACCCCACAGCTTGCCAGGTATCTTCGAGAGCATTATGAGGTCAGGATTTGATCCGGTATTAAATCCTGTATTTGAGGCTCTCCTGAGAACCCCGGCACTTGGACAAAGGTCACCGAGCTAGTGACAGTGCTGAGACTGGAACTCAGGTCTTCCAACCCAAGAGGCCCGGGTGTTCCTTCTGCTAATTTCAGCACTTCTTACCCTCAGCTTCGGTTTATAGTTCTGAAATTTGTTTTCAGAATATTTCACCTGGATTTCATTAATTAAAAACTTTTTTTCTATCGTAGTTTTTGGAAGGGTGGTCTTTGGAGGCCAGGATGGCAAGATTTTGTCTTCCATTCTTTGGACATGTTGTCAGGAGAGAGCAGCCCGGGGAGCAGGACATGATGTTCGGTACAGCAGGAGGACAAGGGAAAAGAGGAGGGCTCGCCATGAGATGGACTGGCACGGTGCATGACTGCAACGATGGGCAGAAGTACAGGAACAGGGGCAGTCAGCTGAGCTTCTCGGAGTGTGTCCTTCATTGCGTTGGCGCGGACTCCATGGCCCTTAACAACAGCCTTGTGGTGGGGGTGAAATTCTACCGAGCAAGGTTGCTTTCCCTTCAACGATGGATACAGATGATTTTCAAGGCATTAGTTGTAATTCCATTCCCCCAATGGGACAGCACTCTGCTTACTCCTTCTTGGGATCCTCTCTATCCATTCAGTCTCCTTCCTGCCCCCCATTCTGCCTTCTGAGCTTGGTCTTTGAGCAAATGTGACCTTTGGGGCTTGGATGGGTCTTTGTTCTGAGGAACCTGAATGCCATGATTCATTGCATACGTCTGTCCTTTGACCACAAGGTGAGATCTGGGGTGGACTCAGTTCCAGGTTTGAAAGGTGTCCAAGTCTCAGGAGTGAGAGAAGGGACTCTATCACATCAGGAAATCTGGTGTTTGTTTTTTTTTTTAATGCTTTTGAATGTTGTTCTACATTTTCTCCTCTTTTTCCCAGGACCTTCTGTGGTCCTGGTCAGAGCAGTTGATAGCAGTCGCTGGGCACCATCTAGTTTTTCTGGTTGATGACTAACATCTGAGTTCTTGCTGATTAAAATGAATTCAGTGGGAGAAAGTAGTGGGGAGTGTTTGGGGCATGCCTTGTATTTTGACTGCCCGATACCCATATGTCTTTTTTACAGTAAGAGCCCCTGGTTTCTTTTTGGACAATTTATTTCTGCCCCATGGGGTACAGGCTTAGTTAGACTGCCAATCAAAGTAGCAAAGCAGAAGGCATTTTTCTCAACTGGGCCCCTTCAATTCAGGGATGCAGCATCTTAATGTGACTAAGCAGAGGAATAGAAGACCGCAAAAAGCCATATCTCCACAAGCTGACCCCTAATTGATTGACCCCTAATCCAGAGCACCCCAACTGCATTGCTCTCAACTCTTCCAGGCTGGTTCTTAACTGTCCCTTAACTCTGAGAGTTGATATCCTTCCAGTAGATCCTCTTGCTTAGGTCAGGGTCTAGACAAGTTCGTTACTGTAGCTTGCTACCAAAGACTCCTGCCCGGAGTAGGGAGGACCCAGAGAAAGAGTGGCCTGCTTCAGCAACCCTGGGGCCCCTTCTGCTAAGATACTGGGGTGTGAGAGTCCTGGGGTGTCCTCCTTGGCCCAGCGTCCACACTGGGTCAGTGTGGACCAGCTGGTTGCTTCTCACCTGGGACCTCATTGGTCCAGCCAGAATGAAAGGCCTGACAGATCCAGAAACCAATCAGAGAAAGACTTCATTGAGGAGGCTCTGCGTGGAATGGGGCTCAAGGTGGCACCTTAGGGACTGAGGAAGGGAAAGCAAGGAGGCTTTTGAGGGTCTTAGGAGGTGCCCAGGCAGGAGAGTGAGTCCAAAACTTGGAAAGCAAGTCTGACTTTGCTGAAAGCATTTTCTGAAGGCTTGGATCTTAGTGCCCCATTCTGACTCCAATTCTCATACTTTATGTTGGGGGGGAAGATTTGTAAATAATTATGATGGGGTAGGGAGGGGGCCTGGTAAATTAAAAGGCGATACTTTGCTGCCACCCCTCAAGCATGAATGTGAAGACTGACCTTTGAATAAGGAAGACCCAAGGAGAATCCATGCATGTGAATGAAGACACTGGGGAAGAATACTGAAGGTCCCACGGAAGGCTAAAAGAACAAACACCTCTGTTTTGGACGAAGTGCATCCAGATTGCTCCTAATGGCATTTGATGATGAGATTTGTCTCACTTACTTTGGACGTGTTGTCAGGAGAGAGCAGTCCCTGGAGAAGGACACCGTGCGTGGAAGAGCAGAGGGGCCCTTGACACAATGGATGGACACAGTGGCAACGGTGGGCTCAAACAGAAGCACCATTGTGAGGACCGGGCAGCGTTTCATTCGGCTCTTCATAGGAGCACTATGAGTGGATCTGGCCGCCTGGTGCCCCCCAACCGCAGCAACAACAAGCAGCCTACACCACAGAGAACGCAGCCAGCACTGCAGGCTCCCCTCCAACCGTGCTGCTTCTCCATTGGCCCACACCGTGCACCTGTGGACAAAGGAGCTTCCCTTTGCTCTCTTTCAGGGGTCAGGAGAGAGAGCCTGCTAAGTGCTGAGCAGGGTAGGAAGTATTTTCACTTAAGATATAGGAACACAATCTTAACTCTCACAGGAATTCGGTGAGCCAGGCGTTTCATCCCCATAGACAGAGGAGGAAATTGAGCAACAGAGAAGTTATATGACTTGCCCAAGTTAGACCACACAGCTAACAAGTGGCTGAACCAGGATCTGTCTCTGGGTTTGACCGATTCCAAAATCCTCACAGAGCCTGGGTTTCAGTCCTCACTGTACCATTATTTCACTGTGGGGAGCTCTGGGAATGCACGTCTTCGTGCCTGAGTTCATTTGTCAGGGAAGTAAGGGCAGAGAGTGGAGGTAGAGATGGGTTTCACATCCAGTGTTAATGCCACTTAACTGGTTAGCGGCTGCCTGGAGCTCCATGCTGAGAAGGCCTCAGAGGGTCTTCCTCTAAAGGTCATTAAGAAAGAGTTCTGTGTTCACTTAGTGATGTCTGCCGGGAGTCCGGAAGAGGAGAGAGGCAAAGTTTACGGCATATTTTTTGTTGTTTCTGGTCGAGATGATCAGGAAGTATTTTCATTTGGTAAGTGTCACAATCCCTTGATTTTGAATTCTGACTTCTAAATAATAGATGAGTCATTCCTGACTACATTATTTCCTGTCTTTCTGTTTCCCCTCTGCTTCGGTCTTCTCAATTTACCCAATTCATCCTCGTTCTTCCAATAGATCCAGTTTCTGAGGAATCTGTTTCTCCAGGCCTAGGCTACAGAAATGTATCCATTATCTAGTGTAATTAAACAACTATGCCCAAACTTAATTGTTTAAAACAAAAACTATTTTCTCCCGATGATTCAGTGGGCTCTCTGGGCAGTTCTGCTCCACATGCAGCTGATTGGGCCCACTCAGGTGGCTGCATGCAGGAGGGAACTTGACCGGGGCACCTTGCGTGTCCTCCACGTGGTCTTTCCCTCCTCCTGGTGTCTCTTCACGAGGCTCCTCTCTCAGGAGGATAGACTGGACCGACTTACTAATGGTGACTGGGTTCCCAAAGGGAACACTTCAGGGGACAAGCCCTAATGTGCAAGCATTTAACAAGAGCCTCTTCTTGTGGCATCCCAAATCATGTCCGAGATGCTGGGCAAGGACGGAGGCAGGGAGGGAAAGTGTTGGGCTGTAGTTGCAGGCTGTCATGTTGAAGCTGCCTCAGAGCCTCCCTAGAGGACAGAGTGGAGCGTCCCACAGGGTCCCCAAGGCTGGAGGTCTTTATGGGAGCAGTGTGACACATCTCTCTGCAGAGGAGCAGCTAATGGGTTCAAACCATTAACTCCTCGGTTCGCAGCTGAATGCCCCTTCATACCTCACCACAGAGCTCCTTGGGAGGGATTTTTAGAGGAGAGTGCAAACACGAGGTTCACTGGGGTCACCAAGGTAGCAATTTGTCATCAGAAACAATTTCAAATCTTCTCAGGGATCCTGACCACACAGGTGCATAGTTATGGAGCATGTGTTGATGCGGTTGGTGCTGAGTGAGTTATAAGAGGTGTTGGGCAGGAGCTTTGTCACACGGCGTTTCTGGCTCGGTAGAAAATATAGACTACATTGGGAGGCTTGCAATAGTTAAGGGCAACAGAGGCGAATACTGTCATGTACACAGTCCTGCAATAGTGGGAGGATATGAGTAGTTGCTCAGATGGACATCTAAGCTAAGCAGGCATAGGAAGGAGAGTGGAAGTTATCTATCTATCATCTATCTATCTATCTATCTATCTATCTTATCTATCTATCTATCATCTATAACTCTGGATATGTGGGTTTACCGTCCCTGCAAACAGATCCATGGGTGTGGTGGGCCACACAAAAGGCAAAGTTATCACGATTTCTCAGACAGAACCAAACTCCTTAAGGGAGAAAGCAGAGGAAGAGACAGCCCATTGAGAAAATCACAAGGGATTTGGACTTGGTCTGGGTTGGGATGTTTTCTTAATATAAAATTAGTCTTTGATATAAAGTTTTCTCTTATGCACATGAGTGTCACTGGATTTGTTTCTCTTTTTATTTTATTTTATTTTATTTTATTTTTAGGCATCACTGTTCTCCAGTGGTGGGAGTAGGAGGCACAGCCCCACTGCTGGAATTGAACCTCCGTCCCAGTGGGCCACAGTCCTGTGCACAACCACTACGCCACCGGGGCTCAGCCCTGGATTTGTTTCTCTAGTCAACCTGGACTAACACACCATCCACACAGATTGTATGAGTATAGTGAAAGAAAATCCTTATGCTTATCTTTCTTCACTTTAAATTACAATGTTTTCCCTTGGTCTATTCAAACAGTTGACTAGATCTGTGTATCGGTTTATCATGAGTATAATTAAGTGTTCTGGGATTCCCATTCTTCTCAGTGCTATCCATAATTTGTTGTTATTATCCATATCGTGCATTTGCGTAGTCAATACAGCACAAGTAAATGTCTTTTTGGTATTCTCTGCTTTCAATGCAGATCCAGCTGACATTAGCTATGACATCCCACATTACACTTCCTCTTCTAAATTTGACTTGGACTTCCGGAAGCTCCCTGAAACTATACTGCTGCAACTATTTCAAAATTATCTTGAGGGCTGAGCCCCGGTGGCATAGTGGGACTGCGGCCCACTGGGTTGGCGGTTCAAATCCAGCAGCAGCTCTCCAGGAGCAAGGCTGGGTCTCTTACTCACACCAGGGGGCAGTGCTGCCCATAAAAAAATTATCTTAGGGGCTGAGCTCTGGTGGCGGAGTGGTTGAGTGCGGGACTGCGGCCCTTTGACTTGGCGGTTCAAATCCAGCAGCAGCCCTCCGGGAGCAAGGTTGGGTAGCTCCCACAACCACCAGAGGGCAGTGATGGCCCCCCAAAATATATCTTGAACAAAATTTTACTTGCATATCATATTAATGGTATTACTGGATAATTTCTATATTTTATTGGGTCACTTTACACGGTCTCTTCCTCTTAGTTGGCCAAGTAGCCATCTCCCAAAGTTCTTGATATATATTTGAGCCAAAAGAAGTTAGTTCCATCTTTCAATTTCTTCAGCCCTGACTTTAGAGGCTGGCACATTAGTTGGAACTGTATTTGCATTACCTGGTCTTCATTGTAGGCATGTCAACATTCTCCTATCACAGACAGCATTCCTCCCCCAAGATAGTTTTTTATTTGTTTTCTTTTGGCAAAGTGTAACTTGGGTTCTCGTGTGTGTGTGTGTGTGTGTGTGTGCGTGTGTGTGTGCGTGTGTGTGTGTGTGTGTTTGAGCTTTATTTTATAATTAATTTTGATCAGTTTTATGGACATCGAATTTACATACTTTACAATTCAGTGGTTTGGGTATATTAAAAAGTTGTGCAGTCCAAGATAGGTCTCCAAATTTTTCTTTTAGGCGATAGATGCAATGCCACTTCTCTTGGATTTGTCATTCCTGACCTCGAACACAACGTGACTGACCAACTCTAAAGAACTAATACCAGTCCATTTCAGCTCACTCATGCCTAGGACATCAAGGTTTATGCATCCCATTTAATATTTGATGGTTTCCAATTTTCCCAGATTCATGCTTCGTGCATGTCACACTCTGAACCATTAGGGGAGGCTTACAGATTGTCTTCTCATACTGAGCTATGTCCCATCAGCAAATGAAGCTCTGAACGCTCTGCTCCATTCTAGTCATTAAGATCGATTCTCCCTTGAGGTGGCAACTTTTCCGTGGTCATATTTTAAGTGCCTGCCAACCCATGAGGCTCATCTTCTGGCACTGTGTCTGACCATTTTCCTCTGCTAGTCTTTAGATTTCCAGGGGCTAATTTTTCAGAACTGAACCACCATTTCTTCCTTCCTAGTTTTAATTCACCTGGAAGCTCCACCAAGAATTGCTTACCAGGAATAATCCTGCTGGTGTTTGAAACACCAGTCACAAAGCTTCCAACATCACAGCAACATGCAAATCATCACAACGCAACAAACCGAGCTACTGAAAGCACTCCCTACTTCCTGGCACACGCTCTGTAAAAAAAACAAATAAATAAAAATTAAACGGGGGCTGAGCCCTGGTGGTACAGTGGTTGTGCGTGGGACTGCGGCCCACTGGGATGGAGGTTCAATTCCAGCAGTGGGGCTGGGCCTCCTACTCCCACCACCAGAAAGCAGTGATGCCCAAAAAAACAAAAACAAAAAAATAATAATAAAAATAAAAAGTAAACGGATGTCCAGGCAATGTCTGACTTCACAAGAGGCAAGAAGAATCAAACTTCCCATCAGACGGAGGCTGACTCCTAAGGAAGCTGAGATCAGACATGCCTCCTCCCTCCACCCTTCCTTCCTTATCAATCCTGCTACCAACGCCGCCCCACAGCACTCGCTACTACTCAGGTTGGATAATTCATTGCAAGGGCCACACCAAACTCATAAGCCATTTTCACAATTATGGACTTTAATAAGGAAGTTATCAGATTACAATTTAGGATCGGAAATGTTCAGGATACAGTGGTCCAGTAAGGGCAACTTTTTTTCAGTCATGCCAGTAGGCACATCTCTCTCTAGTCTAGCCACACAGCCTCTTGGATTCTGTCTGCTCGCGTAAGTGTCCTAAACTCTTTGAGTGCTACCAATAAATACCCAAAGGGTGCTCTGTGTCACTGAGCCTCTGCCCAAAGACACCCAGCCCTAGGTGCCTGGGTTAGCAATCAGTCGGCGTTCCACTCTGCAAGGCATTCGGTTTTACTTCCTCTCTGGGCTGGGATGCCCACTGCTCGGTCTCATGCTCTGCTGCTGCTGCTGATCCTCCACTACTTCTCTGGAGTCAAAGCTTTCTGTCAAGAAGGTTCAAGATCAAGGGATCAAGAAGGTTCAATATCCAGGGATCCTGGAGTCCAAGGGACACCCTCAACTCTTGCGTCCTCTCCTGAAGGTAGTGAGAGCCCCCTCCCTGCTCATTCTAGACCCAGCATGATGACACAATCGACCAGTCCTCTCATTAGATATTCATGTTTTTTTAAACTTTTTTTTTTTGGGGGGGGGGCATCATTTCCCTCTGGTGGTCTTGGGAACTACCCAGTCTTGCTCCCGGAGAGCTGCTGCTGGATTTGAACCGCCACGCCAATGGACCGCAGTCCCGCACTCAACCACTACGCCACCGGGCTCAGCCCAGATGTTCATGATTTATGACCACAATTAACCCTTTCACCACCACGCACTACCCAAATCATGCAACCCCGTCTTCCCTCACCTTCAGGAAGAAGCCGTTGGGTAGGCATGACAGAGGCTGTGACAAGAAGAGTTGGATTAAATAATTCCCTGCACTGCACACACCTCTGCGTGTTTCTCCTCTCCTTGAGTGTAGACTGGAGCAAGGGATTTGCTTCCAATGAATGGAAAAGGCAGATGGGATGGCACTTCCAAGATTAGCTTGCCAAAAGACTGTGGCTTCTGCCTTGGGAGGGTCTGTCATTTGTGATTTCTCCCCTCGTTGTTCTTCTCTGCAGCCGCTGGGTGGGGAGGGTGCTTTGGACACCATGGATTGGCTAACATGGTAAGGGACCAGGGACGACCAGAAACTGCATGTATGAACTTGGAAGTGGACCTTCTAAGGCCTTCACTAGCCACGTGATCTTGGAAGCAAACTCTCCTGTCTTCGCTGAGCCTTTCTTGGCCACAGTCTCAGGAGCGTCTCCAGGTCCCATTCTTTCCAATCAGGGCCCTGACCTTGACACAGCAAATGTGCTGGAGTTGAGAATTCAATCTTCTCTGGAGTTCTGTTCCCCTCATAATTAAGTTATGAGCCTGCTTCTTAGCTTTTTCTGCCCTCCAGGACAGGAGATGCAAGCCTCCCTATATGCTGCCAAAGAGACCCTCTAGCATTTACACTTTGCCTTATATTGGTGATTAATCATTCCTGGCCTTTCATTGTCTTTCTCCAATGAATCAATGGCCCTGCTACCCCCCAGCCACCAGCTGCCTCATTCCATCGTCTTTACAAACACCATTTCCCCCCAGAACTTCTCAAACACTCGGCCTGCTGCACCCTCCGGCATGTCTTCCTGGGGCACTCCCATCCCATGCCAGGTCCCCCACAGTGGGAGTCGGGAGCCTCGCATCAGAAACACGTGCCAGACGCCCCCCGCCGTCTGCCAGCCATGGGTAATGGAGTCTAAAGTGCACTCAGTTGCTGAAGGAGAAACTTCCTCAATCTCATTGTCGAGACTGTTTTCTCCCACCACCCCTGATACTCACGGCTGTAGGTCAGGTTTCCTGGGAAACAGACTGTGAGGTGGAGATATGCAAGCAGGTTGTTTACCGAGGAGGATTTGGGGGGACATCTTCCCGGGAAGAAAAGAAAGGAAACCAATGGGAGACAGAGAGAAGCTAGGCTCTGTTCCAGTCATAACAAAGGCTTCCCGGGGTGGATCTTCTGGGGAGAGCGGAAGCTGGGGTGACTCTTTAAAGTCATTTGGCTTTGATACACCCTCCTTGAGTCCTTGGAGCCCCATCACCTCTGAAAAAGACCAGGTGGCCGACTTTCAAAAAATAAGCCATCAAAAACTCTGTGGAGTGCATGTGACATCCCTGGCACCCGTAAAATGGCCCTGGGTTCGAATTAAGATTTGATGACGGGCCGAGCCCCGGTGGCATAGTGGTTGAGTGTGAGATTGCGGCCTACTGACTTGGCGGTTCAAATCCAGCAGCAGCCCTTCAGAAGCAAGGCTGGGCTTCCCACTCCCACCAGGGGGCAGTGATGCCCCAAACAAACCAACAAACAAAAAGAGATTTGATGGCAGTGTGACTGCTTGTGCTTCTTCAGTGACTATTCTTGGATGCAGACTGACTCAGGAAGGGGTGTAGCCCTGGGCAGTGCTGCATCCTGAAGCTTTGGGGCCAGAGAGCTCTTGGAAGCTCAATTGTGAGCAGCCAGTACTCCAGACAGGTGGGGCGAGGTGAGTGCCTCAGTCCTGAAGGTGAATCTGGGCATCTCCCCCTGCATGGAGGATACCGTGATTATCTCCCCTGGACAGATCCCTGGGTGGCATGGTAGGTTAGGCATTTGAGCTGCTCACCACAAGGTGGTGAGTTCGAACCTACCAGGTACTCAGAAGGAGAAAAGTGAGGCCAGTTGCTCGGAGAGGAAACTGACTCGATGTCAGTGGATTTGGTTTGGGTTAGCAGATGAGTAAAACTGAGGCACAGAGAGGAGAAGTATCTGCTGTTGTTTTTTTTTTTTTTTTAAACAATTTTATTGACATGGCATTCATGGACCATATAATTCAATGTTTTCCATATAGCACTGTGCCGCCATCATCACAATCCATGTTAGAACGTTTCATTCTTCCTCATGACCATTATGATTAGCTCCTTAGCACCCTCCACCCCACCCCCCTCGCCACAACCCTGCTGTTCTCAGGTCCCTGAGCACAGAGCAGAACGCTGCCCGGTCCTGTGTCTTCCTACAAGTGTCCCTCTGCTGGAGCTCGCTGCTGTAGCCACAGACCGTGTCAGCCCACCACGGGAAGGTCCTTCCTCTTTTTGCCTCCACTTTACCAAACTGATGTCCTTCTCCAGGGACTCTTCTGACAACATGTCTAAAGTGTGTAAGATGAAGTCTCACCATCCTGGCCTCTGAGGAAGACTCTGGCCACACCTCTCCCAAGACAGATTTATTTGTCCTTTTTCACAGTCCAGGTATTTTCAATATTCTTTGCCAACACCAGATCTTTTTCGGTCTTCCTTATTCAGCGTCCAACTTTCACACTCATATGAAGCAATTGAAAATGCCATAGTGTGGATCAGGCACATCTTAGTCAGTCCTCAAAGTGACATCCTTGTTTTTGAATACTCTAAAGGGGTCCTATGCATTAGATTTACCCAAGGCAATGTGTCTTTTGATATCTTTATGGCTGTTTTCATGAGCACTGATTATTTATCATGATGGTACCTATTGATATCTAGTGCCATAACTCTGAGAAACTTTTGATCTTGTTACTATCTCTACAGACTTTGTTATCTTGAATTTTATATGAAAAAAATACAACGACACCATAAAACACAGAAAACAGGAGACAATAAAAACTAGAACATATTGAAAATAAATCAAACAGGGGAAAATAGTATGTTTCTTTTTTACCCTAACTTTATCTTCAGTAATCCACTTTTCTATCTAAGAGAAAAACAAATCCCATCTGTGTTAGTCTGGGTAGACTAGAGAAACAAATTCATAGACACTTACCAGCATGTGTATAAGAAAGAGGTTTATATACAAGAACACTTGAATCTTGAAAAAGCGTCCCAGTCCAGTCCAGGCCAAGTCCACAAGTCCAATATTAGCCCATATGTCTGATACCAATCTATTAAGTCCTCTTCAGACTCACAAAATACATGCAATGATGCTGGATGCAGGAGGATCATAGGCCAGCGGATGGGAAGTCTTGTGGATCCAGTGGCGTTGGAAGCATCTCAGCGCTGGCAGGGCTTCTCCAGCTCCAGATCTCTGGTTGCATCAGGGTAGGTCCTTGTGGCTTGTCTTCAGGGTTCTCTCAAGAAGTCGCTTTTTCAGTAGAGAGTCTCTAAGGGAGTAAGGAGAGAGAGAGAGAGAGAGAGAGAGAGAGAGAGAGAGAGAGAGAGAGAGAGAGTCTCCCACCTCTAAGAAGGAATACAGGACTTTCCAGAATTCTCAGGAGAAGTTTATGCCCACACAGAGGCCTCTTTGGGTCTGACCTGATCGACAGACTAGACTCCATCCCGTCACTCTTAATCCTCTCAAGTCCCAAGTTGACACCTGTTTATGTAACTACTATGCCATCTCTAGTCAATTTTCTGAGGGAGACCACTGGAGTCTTAATCCATGTGGAGATTCTGTCCATGGATTTTGGGCTTTCATTGCTATCCATACCCTTCTGGAATCTGGATACTCAAAATTGAAGCTCTACTACAATTCTCTCATTTGATCTTGGATTTTGTTGTTTATAATCCTTGGATTACATGGGCTGGTGTGCTCCTTCCACGTGGACTTACCTGACATCTCACTTAGATGGCTACTTGTTTTAAGAAAAGCTCCGGAGATGTCAGACACTATTCTTTCTGGTAGCCAGGTTCTGACTGATTGCTTTGCCACCCTTTATGATAGCCCCCATCTCTTCAGTGAGCAGGGTCACATCATAAAAAATGATTGTTCTTAGATTAGGGTTTTCAATTAAATCTGAACTCAAAAGGATAAGTATCTTGACTAGCCATGAAATATAGTAGAGTCAGGGACCCACGTTCTTAACCATTATGCTCTGATTCTTCTATAGAAGGGAGAGAGACGTGAATTACTTCCCTATCCTTGGGACACCTGGCCAAGTCAAGGAATACGTTTGAAAGACGAAGTCTATTTTCGTATATCCAATGGTCTCCATGTTGGTGCCTTTTCCCTCATTTCTTAAAGTCATTTTCCCCAGGCAAGGGGAGAACATTCCAGTGAATGAAACAGTGCTATCAGGGTGGGTCTAGACACGACCAAGGCACAGGCCATGGAAGACTGCTATGTCCGCAAAAGCAGGTGTAAAAACAAATAGGGAAAGATAAACTAGGACGTTTAGCCAAAAGCCAACTACAAAACCACACCAACTGCCGTTGAGTGCATTGGTGAGTTCTAAACTCAACACAGTTTAGCTCAGGGGCACCTTGGTCCTCAAAGTGACATCCTTGCTTTTGAACACCCAGCAATCCCAGGGGAGTCAAGTGGATTGTCGGGTCTCCTTTCTTCCGTGGCATCATTGGGTGGACTTGAACCTCCGACTTTCCTGTTAGTAGCATAGAGCATTCAATGTTTATCTCATCCAGGGACGTCAAGGTAGGCTATCTAGGTCTGGAAAGTCATCCTCAGGAATTGGATATGAATCTGTACACACAGGCAAAGAAAATGAAGGGTTCTAGTAGAGTGGGGCAGATGGAGATGATGCCCAAAGGGCTGTTTGAGAAGGTTTCATGTGTTTCTAGAGCAGTGGTCCTCAACCTTCCTAATGCCAAGACCCTTTAACACAGTTCCTCATGTGTGGTGACCCCAACCATAAAATTATTTTCTATTTTTTAATATAAATCATTTTATTGGGGGCTCATACAACTCCCATCACAACCCATATATACATCAATTGTATGTAGGTCACATTTACACACTTGTTGCCGTCATCACTCTCAAAACATCCTCCCTCCACTTAGGCATAAAATTATTTTCTTTCTTTTTTGGTTTTTTTTGGGGCATCACTGCCCTCAGGTGGTGGGAGTAGGAGGCGCAGCCTTTGCTCATGTGGAGCTGGAGTTGCACCTCCATCCCAGTGGGCCGCAGTCCCGCGCACAACCACTACGCCACCGGGGCTCAGCCCAAAGTTATTTTCATTGCTACTTCATTACTGCCATTTTGCTACTGTTCAGCATCGTCATGTCAATATCTGAGTACTGGAAGGGCACACACATCGTAAGCAGCATTCTAGGCAAGGTCTGTACCTAACAATGCTTGCGGTTGTCCACAGATATTGTTTTCTTTACCAACATCAATTCATGTGGTCATTGTCATTATAACCCTTCAAGTTCAGTATGCTTTTGCTATCTCTGTTCCCCAGGTGGGAAAACTGAGGCATAGCAAGGTTAAAGTGACTTGCCCAAAGTGACATGTGTAGTAAGTAGAAGAGACAGGATTCAAAGTCAGACAGTGCTTCCATTGGTAATGTTAATTCTCAAGTTCTTTTGAGGACCAACCCACTGTCATCCATTCAATTCTGACTCAGAAAAACCCTATAGGACAGAACAGAAATGCCCCCTTTGGGGTTCAGAGGCTGTAAGTCTGTATGGGAGCACAAAACCTCATCTTTTAAACCACCGACTTTGCGATTAGCCACCCACCTGGAAACCCACTAAAATACAATTTGTGACTTGACAAATACAATAAAAATTAGAGTGTGGGCTGAGCCCCGGTGG